>SKCR01035420.1:0-142719 GCA_019454045.1 Zanthoxylum bungeanum | reverse complement strand
AAGTCAAGATTGTGTGTTATTTAACGGGATTCTAGCCCACTAGGAAACTGGGTTTCCCGAGTACTCCACAGAGGGTTAGAGGCTCGCAGAAAAATAGTGGGAGACAAGTATTAAATTTGCAATTTCATTTAGATACTTGCCAAACGATCTCATTTCAATTTTCGTCGTTATTTAAGATATATGTTAGTTGGACTAATATATATATATATGAATGTTGTTTTAATTAAACAATTGGACTGTATTCAAACTACTTCATTTGTAGTTGATTATATAATTGGATTATAGTAATCAATACATTTGAATATTACCAATCAATTATAGTTGATTATATAATTGGATTATAGTAATCAATATATTTGATTTAACCAATATGATTGTAGTTGATTATATAGTTAGACTATAGTAATCAATATAATCAATTGTACCCGAAATCGTTGATTGAGTAGTTAGACTATTGGAATCAAGATAACTGAAAGATTAGCGTTTAAAACATAATCATCGGTGAAAAGTGTCTTTAAACGGCTTTAATTTTCAAATTGGGAATAATACCTCAGGATAGTCTTGGGAACCGAGAAATTATTCTATTTGATAGAATGACATCTCGGGCCTAAGCCCGGAGTTAAGCAAACAGTTGAGCATGATCTTTGGAAGATTCATGTGATGATAACTTTAGTGCATAATCCGTTAAGCTTGTCACAAAGTAGACTCCTTAATTTCTTTGTCAGAACTAAGAATTAGATCCTTATAGTATGATATTGAAATTGAAGGATCTTCATATATCTATATGTAGATCTTAGAAGTACTAATTGCAATAGATAACTCTTGGAGAGTTAATGGCTATGCTCAAGGAGACAAAGCCAAAGTTTGCAAAAAGGGCAAGAAGCGCAAGACGCATCTCATTTCAACAACCTAGAAGGCCAAGGCTTGGCCAAAGGCTTCTGGCAAAATCATCATAGTCTTCTAGGAAGACAAATGCCATATCCCAAAATATCTGCTTACATTGTGGCAAACATGGTCACTATATGTGTGACTGCCGTATGGACAAGGAAATGACTGAATTCAAGGATGTTTGTCATAAAATGTACACTGATAGTTTCAAAATTGGATTTTGATACTGAGTGTGGTACACAAATATGTACTGACGTGCAGAATCTGCTGATGAGCAGGATACTGATTTCAGACGAGATCGCTCTGCGAGTTGGAAACGGGACGAGAGTCGCTGTTTTAACCGTAGGAACCTAAGTTTAGGAACTGCCCTTTGGGTGTATACTTAAATTAGGAAACTGTTATGATGTTCTTAGTTTGACTAGAAACATTATCTCTATATCAGTGTATAACTCGTTGCGAGTATACCTTTATATTCTAGAACACTAAAGTGTTTCATTTTATAAAGATGATATTGAAATAAACACATTAGATGTGAATAACAGTATTTACATTTAGAATATAAATGAATCTCATGCATATAACATGACAAACAAATAGCTCAAACTGATTTGATCAGATGAGACTTATTAGTGGCATTGTTGTCGGGACACATTAAACGAGATTCGTATATCCACACTTTCGAAGAGTGGGTACTAGGACGGATTTGATCCTAATCAAATGAAGTCTACGAATCTAGTTTATTAGGCAAAGTGCCTAAAACACCTTTTACTTGTTAAAAGTGTAAGTGCCACTGATCTGTTTGCCTTCGTTCATAGTGACGTTAGTGGGCCCATGTCTAGCTAGGCTAGATATGGATATGTATACTTCATAACCTTTACGGATGTGGCATCGCGTTATGGTTATATGTTTCTTTTGAAACATAAATCGGAAAATTTTGAGGAATTCAAAGAGTTTCGATAAGAAGTATATAAACAGATCAGCAATAGTATTGAAACATCACAATTGGAATGTGATGGAGATACTTGAGCAATAAGTTTCTCAATTACTTGAAAAAGTAGTATTCTTTCAATATGGACTCCTTACGGAACACCTCATCCTGATGGTGTGTCCGAACAGAGAAACCGAACTGTGACGGACATAGTTAGGTTAATGATGAGTCGCTCTGAGCTACCATTTTCCTTCTTGGGATACGCATTAACAGTGCAATACTTATTTAGAATAAGGTTCCATAATATTCTGTTATACATATTTCATATTAGATATGATCAGGAAAGAAATCGGGGTTTCTCATTCCTGAAGATTTGGGAATGCTAGGCATACGTTTGGATGATTCCAAACCAGAACCCAAATCAGATAAGTGCCTGACTTGTAGGTTGTCCTAGGGAAACCAAAGTATAATACTTATATAACTCACAAGAGAACAATGTAATTGTTGCTCGCCATGCGGTCTTCCTAAGAGGAATACCTATATGTAGTGGTAAATGGGAGGACAGTAAAACTCGATGAAAATCGGAGTAATACTGTTTCTGGCACCGATTCCTTAATGGAACATAAACAGTTCATCAAGGATGAACTTGTACCAATAATCTTCGAATACATAAGAAACGCTTATGTCGGAGAGAGTCAGAAAAAAACCTGGGAGGTATGGGTTTCTGATCTCACCTCATGAAGATGTCTATCATATTGAGGAAACCGACTACGTATGAGGAAGTGATACAAGGTATCGACTACCTATCATGGCAAAGTGCCATGAAGTCCGAAATGGATTCCATGCAAACCAACCAAGTTTGGACACTGGTTGATGTACCGAAAAGGCATTGTGCCTATTGGTACTATATGTGACTTCAAGGAAAACATACATGGATGGCAATAAACAAATATACCAAGCTAGGCTCGTGTATGAAGGGTATCGTCATCAACATAGTGTCGATTGCGACGAAACCATTCAACTGTTGCCATGATTAAATCCATTTGGATAATGCTTACTAATGTTGCATGTTTCGTTTACGAAATATGGTATTTGGATGTCAAAACCGCTTTCCTTAACGGAAACCTTTTGGAGGATGTTTGTCAACATCCTGACGGTTTTATCGTACTAAGACAAGCAAACTAGGTTTGCAAGTTAAATCGATCCATTCATGGATTGAAGCAAGCATGATGTTCTTGGAACTAATGTTTTGATATAATCATAATGATGTATGATTTAATTCAAAATGAATATGATTCTTGTGTGTACATGGAGGTTAGTGGAGCGCACTGACAATAAATGTCATGTACAATGATGACACATCATTTCTTGGAAATGACATTCCCATAAAACAATCGGTGAAAGCTTGGCTTTCATGAATAATTCTCCGTAAAATACTTGGGAGATGCAACCTTTATTCTAGGAATAAAGATCTACTGGGATAGATTTAAAAGTGGTTGGCACTCTCTGAGGACTCGTACATTGAAAGATATGTAAGCGACCTGGTGTCTCATATGCTTTGAGCATATGGAGTCACAAATAGGCCAATTCAGGTGATGGTCACTGGATTAATGTTAAGAACATCCTTTAGTATCTTAGACGAACTAAGGATGCTTTCTTAAAATATGGAGAAGGAGAACTTGAAGTGACTGGGTTCACCGTTGCAAGTTACCAAACCGACAAAAACGACTGTATGTCGTAATAAAGGGTACTATACAGTTTGAATAACGGAACAGTGAGCTGGAAATCTTCCAAGCAAGATACTGTTGTCATATGAACAACAAAAGCGGAATATTGCTGCAGCTGAGGCAGCATGAATGGCATTCTGGATCTAAATAATCCTAATTAGATTGTGAATAATTCTGTTAGCAGCTGAGCTAGACTACAGCAGAGGCTAAAGAATTAATGGTCTCATCAACGATCAAGTTTGTACTTCACAAAGGTATCGACTGATTCGTCGGATCATACATCGTGGTGATGTGATGATCGTATAAATCGCATCAGATGATAACCATATAAATCCGCCGACGAAAGCTATTTCTCAACAGAAATTTGAGCGAACCTTACATAGTTCGGGTGTAAGACACTTGAGTGATTGGCTATAGGCCAAGTGGGAGATTGTTGGACAATTATGGCCCATAGCATCGCTATTTGTACAGATCATGGTGTTGTTGTACAAATTAACTATGTGACAAAGGAAATTGCTCTTTTATCATTTGTAATTGGATTACCGAGATATATAAATGATAAAAGTCCATGTGATTAGTACCGGATTAATAAGATATGAGACACTATTAATCCACTAAGGTTTAATCATTAAATATCCATAGTCAGAGTATTATCGAGACTGGACATCGATAATGCGTAAAAGACTAGTATTACACTTGTACGTGTTATGGAAGCGTAACGACATAGTTCTCATATATTTGGGTATTGGATACTCATGCAAGTGTAATAGAAAGTTCTGTTTACCGATGGTACGAAAACAGTTTCGCTCTGGATAGACCCATCAGAATCCCATTGGTAGTATGACTATGTGTCTATGGGAGGCTGAATCAGGGTAGGTGTATTTGGTCTTAAATTGAGACTTGCACCGCTAATACTTGCGACAATCAATATACTTTGATTTTGGTCGTACAGGGCTTTGAAAGGTTTTGTGTACACCTCTTCTGGCTATATTGAGAATCGTAGTGTATTGGGTGTGATGTCAAGATGGAAGTATCACTTCAGTCATAGTAGAGATGATGTTCACATAGGATGCGGAACTAGTACTCTTAAGTACTGCAGTCAATCGGGATAATATGACTAGGTCATGATTATCCAATTATAGAGACTAGTTACCAGAGATCCGATATGTGCTTCGTACGGGGCAGACACAATTCCAGCCCTAGGCCTTTCACGTGATCATCCGAACTGGATCGAAATACGTAATACATTTGTATACTACACCTGATATAGATTATAATATTCCTTTAAGAATATTTCTGGAGAATTGGGTAGGCACGATGCTTTGCTAGAAGCCAACCATGTCTTGTAAATCGGTAAGAACGTAGTACTAGATACGTACGTGTTCGGATAGTCCGACGACCAGATTTACTGCCAATATATCCGGGGATCTCATGGGTCGCTTCCCGAAGATTCACCGATGCCGTATGACTCGCACTTTATTAATCTGGGATTTATTGGATCAGAGAGAAAATTAATCTGGGATTAATTACGAAGATATTTTATCTGGGATAAAATATTATTCAAAGAGAGAGAACGATTAATTTGGAATTAATCGGTAAATTAATATATTCGATATATTAAACGAAATTAGATTTCGACGCGGAATTAAAATTAGATTTTAATTCGGGCAAACGAGTTAATTTATAATTAATTCGTTAGCGACGTGAATAGTGATTTTGCTAGGCATAATTATTTAATTACGTCGCAACGGAAAATTCGTTAATTCGGAATTAACGAACCCGAGCCCGGGAGTGTTTGCGGGCCCACTCGCATTTCGAATCAAGTGGGGCCCATAAATCACATCAAGCGTCAAATCATTAGTCATTCAAGTGATGGGTGTCTTGTCACTTTGAGTGATGTGATGTCAGTCACTATTTATGAGTGATGCGAATGGTTGGAAGACTTTATTGCCTTGTACTTTTGGATTTGAATTTTTGGTATTAGATAATTAAAAATTCAAATACACAAAACCAACTCATTCTTTCTCTTCTCCCTCCTATGGAATTCGGCCATGGTGCCAAAAATCTCCCTTCTCCATTCTTTTGGCTAGGCCGAAAATAACAAGAAATAAATGGAAGATTTGTGGCAAATTTTTCCAATGCTAGCACATGAAGAGTCATATAAGGTGATATGGAAACAAACCATTGAGCATGGAATCACCATTTGCAAAGCTTGGAGCTTGGATCCATCTTGGAGGAGTTGACCGAATATGGAGGACAAAATTGGAGCCCAAAGCCGAGAGTTCAAGGAGCCAAAGCTTGAAGAAATTTTATTGTTCCTCACATCGCACAACCGATCGTTGTAAGTATGATTCCGCCATACTTTTACGAGTATTCACATATGATTTCAATGCTTGAATTGATCCTTGGGACCTTAGAGAAACCTAACAACCTTATCGTATTTTAATAAATCTCCTTACACCAAATCCAAACAAGGTGTAAAGTGTAAACATCCTTATTGAAACTTTTATATATGTAGGATATTTTCAATAGCATTATGTATTCAAACTCTAATAAAATAAAATTGGGATAGAGTGATGAGTTGATTTGTGCTACAATCTAATATATAAAAATATTATTGATTGTTACAATAATCATGTCACCAGTCTATATATATATAATATTTTCTAATATATATATATATATATAATGTTTTTCTTTCTAGGGCCAACAACATCCAATGAGATTGGCTCCATGGATCAACAAGTTCTCCCCATGAATTAACATGTAAATATAGAGAGAAGTAGATTTCATATAAATGTTATTGTTTTTTTTTTTTTTTTTTTTTTTTTTTTTGTTTTTTGTAAATTCTCAATCATCTTTTTTATAGCATGCAACTTATATATAATGTCTATTATTTTCGTATATGCCGAACGGACTGATGAAGCCATCTCTACAAATTATACTTATTTAGAGATAGGTAAATATGATCCAAATAAATGTGTCTTTTTTGAAACATTAGCAACAAGAGTTATTTTAACTTATATATATATATAATATTTTTTAACATAAATATAATTTTTATTTCTTTTCTAGGGCCAACAACGCCCAATGAAGTTGGCTCAATGGATCAACATGCAGATTTTGAGAGAGAGAACTTTCGTCTAATTGTTACTGTTTTTGTTTTTTTTTTTTTTTTATTCTCAATCCTCTTTTATATTGCAACTTATATATAATATCTATTTTTTCCTATACGCAGAACTGACTATGAAGCCACCTCTACAGATCAATGTGCTAATTCAATGATCAGTACCATGAAAATGATATTTATCATTTCAAATGTCTTTTTTTGTAAACTTAGCAATTCCAGTTTGGACCGATTGGAACCGAAACCGTGGCCGCATATAAATTATAAGAAAATGTAGAATCAGATAAAAGAAAATTAAAAATTAGATATCTTGACAATAACCTAATATTATGATAATAATAATAATAATAAAATGAAGTCTTTTGATCATTAGTTATTTTAAAAAATAAATTGAGAGTTATTTTAATTATTAAGCAAATATGTGTTTAGCAACAAAATTATTACTGTTTTTGTTTGTTTGTTTGTTTGTTTGTTTGTTTGTACAAACATGAAAACATAAATAAACTTCATATGTCAACAACATTCAGCAGAAAAGACAACTAAAGGTTTATATGTTTTATGAACTATTTCATTCCATGACAATAGACATTTAAAATATATATGTAATAAAAAAACAAAAACCATGAATATAAAAAGCACGCATGCTCTCTCAACACACAACCTAATCATTTCTATTCTTCAAACCAAAACTTTTCTCTGTTGTGTAGTACTCCCAATATAGGGTGACTTTAACAATGGAGTCCTACAGTTAGCCTCTACCTAAATAAGTAAAGATCTTCTAACAGGTCCCTCAAGCACCTCATCACCTCATATCCTTATAATAGGTTAAAAAATTTCCTCGATGCTAAAATTATTTGCAATAACTTAGTAATAGGTTCAAATTCGCTAGTTAAATAGTACTCGCAAACTGACTCAACTATCGGCATATTGAAGCCATCCGAATTAGGAATGAAGAGCCGCAATCTCTTGAGATAACCAGTTGAATGTCTCATCGTTGACCTCAGGCTCAGGCGGTGGCAAAAGTAAGCATGACATGAAGAACATGTTAAATCATATCGTCTCATTAGCAATATTATCAATTCTCCAAACAATAAAAGCAGCAGAGAAATGAGAAGGTTTGGAAAATTTGTTGAAAATGCTACAGTAAAAAACAAAATAAAAACAAATGTGTTGCATCAATATTACACATGCATATATTTAGTAATGTCATTTGAATCCATTTGGTATCTAGTGGCTTTGACAGCAAAGGCCAAGAGTTCGGAAAAAACCATAAAAATACACTAAACCCAATGCCAGAAATTGCAGCACTATTTATAAGAAAGCTACAATCGAGAAACAAAACATCTAGTTCTTTATGTCCTATAATAATCCTAAAAATAAATAAGAGGATACTTCTAAGCAATACAAATTGTTGCAAAAACCAGGTTCTTTTATTTTCTTTCAGTTTCTGTCACAGAAGTTGAAATTTGAAAAGCCAAGTGAAAATTAATACTTAATTTAATTTGCAGTGGTCATTTTAGTCCAGCCTTTATCATGTGTGACAAATATGTTTACGAGGGTAAAAACAAATGTTATCTTCAACAGTTGCAGCATGCTATTTTATCTTTCTAATTATAGTTAACTCCACATCAATTCATGGAAATATATCAGCATGGACACAATATAAAATGAAAACAGTTACCTCCACCTCGATATCTTTTCTGTTTTTCACATCGATACACTTAGAAGCACTAATGCTAGCACTCTTCAATAAGCTACCAGCACTACAATTTGGCATGTTGGCTCCGTTTTGTCCCTGCGTTTGCATTTTCAGTTGGGTGACTCTGAAGAGCTATACCAACAGAAGCTGTTTTGCCCAGCATTCTCATCATTGTGAGCAGGAACCCACTCTCTGTACAGAAGATAACACAGCAGGTCATAAATATTTAAAAATAAAACTGGGAAAATAACAAACACATGCACGGATATTTAACTGACTTGTTCTACTGATCAAAATCCAGAAATCAGTATGATTCATTATAAGTTGACTTCTAACATATAGGTATTCTAAAAATAAAAACAAACAAACGTGTGCACAGACATGACCACATGTTGACACACATGCACACACAGGAGGCAGAAGGCAGATTAGGGAGATTTTTGAAGTCTCGTCATTGGTGTTTAAAAACAGAAATAAATTAGGAAACAGATACCTAGGCAACAAAGTGTGGTGCCTTAGGAGTGGAGTGCTTCTTTCACCTTTGCCATGATGCTCCTCGAGATGTGCAAATTGTCTCTTGAAACGATCCACGCCACTATATAGAAATAAAGATACAACACCGGGGTCATACATAAGCTAAAATACTGGTGCATGCGCGCACGTGTGCACACAAAAAAAGCTGAATGTGAGAAGAGAATAGAAGAAAAGATAAAAAAAAAAAAAGAGAACAGTACAGTCCACCATTTGACATTTTTTTCTTCGTTCTTCTTTTTTTCAGGTATATAAGTTGAAATGAGGAGTTAAGGACTAACTTATGCATGCATGGTGAGAAAAACACATCAGATTCTTAGTCTTAGGCATCATTCCAAACAGCAGAAGACACCCGAAATGTTAATTCATATGGATTCAGATTACAGAAGTTCCATTTCGCTTAGGTAAATTACATATGAAACCATAAATAAAAATAACATACGACGTCTGAAGTAAGGGTGGCAAAATGGGTGTCTTCTGCTGTCAAGAATACCATTTTTTGAGTAGACCAGAGTGCTCGCATGGAGTACCAAATGGTGTACAATGTGGATCCCAAGGTGTTGAGTAAGGAAATAAAATAAAATAACTAGTTGAATATATCTATCATGAAATACAGGCGGCCGTGTTTGTCTCAAATGAAAGGGCGAGAGAGAGAGAGAGAGATATAACTTTCAGTTAGGAGGAGACTGATAGACAAATGCATTAGAGTATTCACTGCCACAACCAATTCAATACATTCCTAGAATCAAAATGAGTTTTCAGCCATCAAATGTACGGGGTTAGAATTGTACAAATGACTTTTGCATTCATATTTTGGCAAATTATTTCAACAATCTACAATATAAAAGAACTTTTGGACGAACTCTGATGTTAGTATTAATAAATAACATCTACTATGGGATGCAATTTCTTTTTTCCATTTCTTTTTGAACTGAACTTAATGCAATTGATACAAGATACTGACTACAATATCTCTCCTTCTACATTCAGAATAATCAAATTGCCTAACCTTGGGTACATGAAGCTAGTCTGTTCTCTACCACGAAGATATTCTTGTAGCATCTGAGGATGATACTCTAATATCTGTTTACTCAGAAAAAAAAATAGAAATCAAAACAAATCCAATGTAGCCATAATGTTGACAATATTTTAAATTGAAAAGAATACGATGATACCTCTCGATATATCAACTCTCTAACATCATCTTTTGTCAACTTCCTCCGCTCAAACTCAAACTCCATCTTTGAAATGGGAATGAGTGGATGGTTCACGAACTACATTTCCCAAACCATGAAAGTAAGGATCCGCTAGTGCCTGCAGGTGTGAGTATCAAGACATCAGCAAGGATCATGGTATCTGGACAGGACAATTTATCTTATCTCTCCTCTTTTATTGTCATTGTTTGTACAATGAAAGTGGAACAGAGTGGTCAATTTTAGAATTACTTGGCATAGAAAGGAAGTTGTGGAAGTTTCATCTCCAGAACTATCTAGAATAGGTTGAAAACTGCATCTAGCTGTACAATTGAAGTTGCAGCTGGATGCACTAGATTTCGGGAGCTACTGGATGTCCCATTCAATAAAATTAACAATATGCAAATTAAAGATCTAGGAAATATGCAAGTGGTTGGAGTATAATTCCTAGAAGAAACCAAATATTTCAAAAAATAAAAAACAAAAGATCTGTTGAATCATTTTATCTGAAGACAAGTATTAATCTCCCAAGGAGAAAGTTTAACGTACTCATGCTCAATCAAAGTTGGCTTTTATTGGTGAATTCTGCGTGAGGCAGAATCCACACAGAAGCAAATTTAATGAAGAGAGTCAAATGTTAGCTGGTTGGTGGAGTTTATAAGTGGAATGGAAGACTGTGAACTAATTTATAGCACATAGTTTGGTAAATATGGAATCTTCTTTTTTTAATGACACAATTTGCAGTACCTCATACGTCTACATATCGAACACTACATAATGGAGACTTCAGAAGTGCATCAGCCATTTAGTTTAAGAAAATGGTTCTGTATACTTGATTGGTGTCATAGGTTGAACAGAAATAATCATACTATTCTAGGATTTGGGCTGCCAATGTTCCACATGAAGCATGAATTTTATAGATCCTGGTTAAACAGATATTAAAATATTCTGGATATTTTTTCATATGACATTGAAATTTCTTTCACAATCTATTTTTGGAGGTCTCTTTTTGTATGGTACCTAAGTCTCTGGGTCGTGCTCCCATTTTGTTTTTGAAACTTCCCAAATTTAAAATTTCATTTCCTATCAAAAAATAAGTTTCTTTATTACCACCTCTTCAGATGTTGGCCGATCTTTTGGATCAAATGCAATGAGTCGTTCCAATAGCTGGAGAGCTAATGGATCTGCATTAGGAGACTGTGAGTGAATGGAATTGGTTGCTTTTTCCGCATGCTACTAAGATACCTCCTTGCCTTTTCATTTCGAATCTGCCCAGGACATAAGAAAATAACGATTTGTAACTTGCACTATTTAAAAAGAATGAGAATGAATCCTGAAAACAATATAAGGTCAAAGTTGAATGATGGTAATCATCAGAAAAACAATACGATAGCAAGCCCAAAAAAAAATAAGAAATAGAGAAAAGTAGCATCTAGAGTAGATAACAAACCTTTGAGATGGATTCAGGCAGGAGGAGTGCCAAGTAAATCAGTCATGAGAACCGATTGATGCACCACATTTTTTCCCGGAAAAAGTGGTTTACCTGGAAGCATTTCTGCAAATATGCATCCTATGCTCCATATATCAATGGCTGGTGGTGTGTACTTAAAATAAAAGTCAAAAAATTAATCTCTCAGAAATTCCAGATACTATCAGCAAAATACTAAAAAGCATTGACAAAATATTTATAAGACAAACTCAGAAATTCTAGAATACTAAAAACCATAGACAAAATACTTTATAGGCAAACTCTTCAAGCAAAAAATAAATATCTGAGAATATAACAATACAATAAACAACAAAAAAAATTTGTGTCAACATTCCAATACCAAGAGAAAGCGAGAACGACAATCAGGAATAAGAAATACTCTACAATCCTTTAAAACTCTCATTTTCAGGATTAACGATCATTGTATGAAGCAAAATTGTAGATAGAACATGACCTTCATAGAAATACATGGGCACAGAATAGACCGAGTGATAAGTTATTAAGTTCCAGCACGTCATAATTATTAATGTATCTAGTCAAATTCAGTGCACATCAAACTAAAGAGACATTCAGGTAGGACATCAACAGTGATAACATCAATTTCAATCCTGCTCTATACAGTCTCAACAGTCAAGGCAGTATGGAATTGACTTTTTTAGGTGACATTCAAGAAGGTAAACTACAGATCTCCAAAAGTTGATAAAACTATGGCAGAAACGAGGAAAGTTCACTTCTGTATAATATGAGAACGAGATGCACTTCTCATTGACAAGCAGCCATAGATCATCCAATTCAAAAATAAAAACTATCCAAAACATTAACTAAGGATATTGTTCATATGAGATTGAATAAGGAAGAGAAGAAAAGGAAACAGATCAATAAAAGTGACTTGTCTAGAATGAGGAAATAGCCCTTGTATGTTAACCAAAAGATACAAGCAAATTTATCAAACAAAAATTGTTATTTATCAATCTTAACATGAAATTATGAAATAACCCTAATAATTCTAAAACAAGATTACAAGATCTTAATAAAAAGAGAAGAGAAATGATTGATTCTAAAAGACACTGATAGTTCATAAGTTTACAGTTTAACTAGAAGCTAAAATCAAAGCCAAACGAGTTAGGTTAGGTGCGAGATACATCCATAAAATTCTTAACTCTACTGTAGCAGTCTGTACACAATAAATGTTAGATGATAATAGCAGATCGATCAACTTATACATTTTAAAAGCATGTAGTATAGAAAACATCTCATCTTTCAGCATAGGCAATACCAATGAGATGCAGAGATCAAAATGACAATGCAAAGAATTCAGAGAAACAATGATGCAATAAAGGAAGAAAAATTCATATTGATGATAGAAAAGGAGCTGACTTTGGAGAAAAAGATCCGCAAAGTTTCAGGAGCACGATACCATCTAGTTGCTACATAGTCCTTTGCAAATTTAAACATTTATTTAGCACATTGCAGTTTAGAGGAATGAGTTTGTGACTTGAAAAAAAAATGAAGTTTGTGACTCGAAATAAAAATGAAAAAAATAAGCAATTTGTAAATAGCTGACGGAAAATAGAGCACCGTACAGTCCAGAAAATAGCTGACGGAGCATCATTGAAAGAAACTCGAGCAAGCCCAAAATCGCATATCTTCAATTTGCAATCAGCATTGGCAAGGATATTTTTTGGCTTTAAATCTCGATGAAACACATTTGCTGCATGAACCTCGGATAAATCAGTCAATGCAAAGAAACATAAATGCCAGAAACACACTGCATTGCACCAACCTGTTTGTATATATTTCAGACCACGAAGAAGCTGGTACAAGAAAAACTGATAGTGCTCAGGACTAAGATCAGCATTTGCCTTAATAACTTGATGAAGGTCAGATTCCATTAATTCAAAAACAACATAAATATCCTTAAATTCCCTCCGTGAAGGAGGAAGCATAATATGCTTTATTTCTACAATATCAGGATGACGAAGCAACCTAAGGAGTTTAATTTCTCTCAAAATCCGTGTGGCATCGGAAACATGCTCAAAAACGTCATCGATCTTCTTTATTGCAACCCTTTCTCCAGTGTGGGTGTCAACTGCTGAACACAACGCCATAACTTCCTTTCCCAACGACTTCTTTATGCAACCCTTTCTCCAGTGTGGCTCGCCTCTCCGTATTCTGTGAAGAATTCTGTTTCTAGTGCACCCTGCATAAAGATTAGCAACCAATGATTACAGACTTGAAAATGAAAAATACAGTAGTTCGAATGAAAAGGGCAGTACATATCACATAAGAATATTTTTTTAGCTTATCATGGCTGTGAAGAAGTAAAAATTGAAGATTCGATAAGAGAGATCTGTCGAAGACAAGCCAAGTATCAATGGAAAACAAGTTGCTCAGCTAGTTATAAGTAATATGAACGAACGAGATCCAGCAAATCGATAAAGAAAACTCAACAGTCAAAGAACAAAACTTCAATTTGAGTTTAAAACATTGTAAGATCCTATAGTCCCTAGTAAGCTCATGAACCCATCCAAGCATCGATTTAAAGTGATTTTCTAGAATATAAATAAAGGGCAGAAACCAGAATCTTTTCTGGCATGACGCTTGTCGTGAAAGATTAGCTGCTTCCTTTTCCAGAAGTACTTACGGCTTCCTTTTCTTTTTCCAGAGATGTAAATGTGACATTAAAACTCTATGAGTGATAAATTCTGAAACACCAAATGTGCCAAGCAAATCCAATGATCTAAAGTTCCCAACCCAGCAAATAAAACAACCGCACCAACCGAAAACATTGGAACAAAAGGTGCCTTCAAGGTATCATAGTTTCAATTCAACCCAAAAATTATTCAACTAAGAGCATTCGAAGATCAATAGAATTCCAGCTAAACAAATAGTTATTGTTAGATTCCTTTTCGTCTCCTGAAACTAAACCTTCCAATGAAAGAAAACTAAAAGGCCAATGTATAATAAATGAAAAGCAACAAAAACATAAAAACAAAATAAAGAAACAGAAGGAAATAATATTAATATCTGAAATAAAGAGAGAGAAACCTTCTTATGAGGATCCATAGAGGCAGGGGTAGGGCAATAGGTAAATGGTCTTTTGGGTACAGTGATGAGGGATGTAAGTTGCCCTTCTTCTTGATTTGATTTTGATTGTTCAGAGATGAAGATGAAGGTGCGCATGGCTGCTAATATTGATATGATTGTTGTTAGAATTGTTATTGGTGGGAATGGCGTTGAAACCAGCGACGCACACTGTCCACGAGAGTACCATTTCCTCCCATATAACTCTCTCACTAGACTCGCCTCACTTTGATTTACAGCCAATCAATTCCAGCATTCCTCGCTCTCTCTCTCTCTCTCCCCCCCCTATTTGACACCTTCTCTCTCTATTTCTGTGATTTGATTATCAGACATGAGAGGGGGAAGACAGCCCCAAGAAAGTGAGACCATGTTGTGTCTTTTGTTTTTATTCTGTTTTACAAACAGGATAGTAGGCAATATAAAAATAAATAAATAACCATATGTGTACGATAATAAGAGTTGTTAATATCCATACTCAATCCATTTAAATAATAGATATAAAAATAATCGTCACACTACCTTTTAATGTACTAGACCTTTTTTTTTTTTTTTTGAAACGATGGAAATCACGCCACCAAATCACCCATTTTGGGCCGCGGCGCAGGTAAAACCACCGGCTGTCCCAGGCTCTTATAAGAAGTGCACCCCTGGATTCGAACTCAAACCTCAAGGTGAGATCCTGGACCCTACACCACCAAGCCACACCCCTTGGGACTAATGTACTGGACCCATACAACTGTATATTCACGCGAGAATTTTATTTTTATTTAAACAGATTATCATTATACGTAACGGATCCATCCAAACAATAAGTATAGTCAATTATTCTCTTATCCGTCCATAATGTATTGGCCAATACTCAGGGCAATTTTTTTCATCCTGTGTACATCCAATTATAAGTATCAAAAATTGAAAATTGAAAGAAACATAAATAAAAGTATGCATATAATATGTTTTAATATGTGTCATTTGAGTGCACACTTATCATTACTGAATAAAACACCAACAGAAAATCAAATGATATATATTTGTATGTATCATTTGTGTGTGCAATTATTATTATTGTACTTTTTATTGCTTGAACGTTGGAATGCTTTTTTTTTATTTCCATTTCAATCTAATTCTAAAGAGGTTTTCATGAACTTGGATTATGTAATAAGTTATATGATTTTAAAAATTAGATCATAATTTAAATTAAACTTAATCGTAATTATGTATTATTTTTAAAACACGTTGTAACATAAGATTATTAAAAATATACTTAATACATATCAACTCAACATTTTATCCAAATTTATTTTTTTAGTTTTAATTTCTTAGTGATCATTCTTACCATATATTTGTAAATATCATCACAATTAGAAGAGAAATGATTTGTGAACAAAATCACGATAAAAAGAGAGGACAAAATTTGCCATCCTTTGTGTATTTAAAAATTAAAATTTAATGGCTTCATTTTTTTTTATTTAAAAAATTATAATTTTTAAATGTGTAAAAAAACAACCCATTTGTTATAGTTTTGTTCACATATCATTTATCTAATTAGAATGAATAGGAAATCTACAATGTGTTTAATGTTTATTGTTTGAAATTTAAATTAATTTTAAGTTCAACAGACTGGTTATGGGATTTCGAAAAATTATAAACATTTTATATTTTATAATTTTATTAATCTTTTGAGTATTCAAAAAATATTAAAAATAAAAGAGAAAATTCTTAAAAGGTCCGAGTCTCTTCTAATTTAGTACAAGTACAAATGATTGTTCCAATTAAGTCCACCCACTTATAAAAAGACATAAATATATATAGTCAAATAATATAATTACAAGTTTGTCATTAAAAAAAAATTAGAAAATGCAAAAAAAATTTCAACTTGAAATTTAAAAACTAAATATTTCCCAAAATATAAAATATTTTTAAAAAATTACATATTATTGATTTACAAATCATAAGTTTTAAAACAAGTATAATAGTTGATATATTTCAATAAAAAGGTAAAAAATGATACTTACATTTATAAGTTACCGAGATGAGTAGTTTCAAATATTCATATCTGTAACATCCCGGATTTTCGGGACAGTTCTGGAAGATTCACAGACTGAAGTTATAGTCTCGGAGCAGGCCTATAGTGGATAATGGGAGTTTAAGTAATGAAATATGCGTCGGAGTTATATAATATGAAATTTCATTGCGTTGGGAAACTTGTCGTTTCAAAAGTTAGTTACTCGATTTTTATTAATACGCGTAAAGTTTGTTGTTTTGGCTATGAAAATAGCACACGAACTTCGTTTGAGCTGATTTTTAAACCATTGAACTCGTTTTTCCGAGACAAACAACTTTCATGTTGAACACTTTTTGAAATTTACGCTAGAAGGGCCTCAAAATCGCAAATTACCACAGATACCCCCAAGTTAGGGGCTAAATGGAAAATATGCGGGGACCTTTTTGATATTTACCAGGAAACTATATAAAGCCTCAAGGTTTTGGAAAATCACAAAAATAGCAAACCTTCTCCCGCTCTTCCACAGACACCCATATTTTGTCAGCGGTATTGGGATGCGTCCCAGGGTCGAGGCCCCCGTTGTCGGTTGCAGGTATTGGGATGCATCCTAAGATCGAGGTCCAATGCAGCATCAACTCAGATCGAGGCAGCATGCAAGTCAGGCGACAGCTGGCGAGCCAGGTAAGTAAAAAATGCATTGCACATACTTTGATAGGATTGTCACTATCACACACTGCACAAGTCCCATCAAAGTGGGGGCGGCTATATGCATTGCATTTTTACATGTGAAACCCGATGATGAGTCTCATTTGGAGGCACTACCTTTTAAGTCACGGAACCCGTGAGAAACAGTCATCGGAAGGGAATCAATATTTTGTTTGATTATATTTCGCTTGTTTAGCGTCAAGCTCATTTGTTGGACCTCCATTTTAAAGCACATTTGGCCTAAAAAAAATCCAGAACCATTTAACCTTGGCCCAAACCCACTCACCAAGCCAACACAACACCAAACCCACTCACCAAGCCCACGCCCACCACCTAGGCCCACACGCCCATATAGCCTTCAAATACATCCAAATTAATCAAATATTAATTAAATAATGTAATTAAATTAAATGAAATAATTAAACCATTTACCAAACTAAATAAAACATAAAATAATGTCATGCCTAAATAACACAAATAAAATATACTACCTTCCTAATCAAGCCTAAATTTGTCCCCCCTCAATCTTAAGATTTCATTGTTTAAAACCAAATCATATCTCCTTCTAATTTGACAAAATCCCTTCCTTGTGAAACAAGGAGAAACCCTAGCACTTGTCTATATAAACAAAGCCTCACCAAGCCTTCCCCTCCTCTCCCATTCACGAAAAAACACAAAAAAATACAAGAAAAAGGCTCTAGAGTTCACGGCAAAGACAGAAAAAATAAAGCAAAAATTTCTCTTCATCTCCTCCCTCCATAGCCGAAAACAACCAAGCCTCCAAACACCCTTACATCACCGAAAACAACAAGCCCCATAAACCCCCACACATCACCGAAAATAACCACATACAGCCCCCACTTGAACACGCAAACAGCAACCACATGTAGCCCCCTATGCAGCCTTGACACCTATGCAGCCTTGACACTACCCCCACACATCACCGAAAATAACCACATACAGCCCCCACTTGAACACGCAAACAGCAACCACATGCAGCCCCTTATGCAGCCTTGACACTACCGAAACAGTGACCCTAAGCACTCTCCCTGCATCATCGAAACTGACCAGAAGAATTACTCTTGCAGTGGCCGAAAACTACACTGTTTCTGCCCTCTATATCACCGAAAAATCTGCCCCTGGAACTGAAGTGATTTCACCGAAAATAAGGCCCCAAAACAGTCCCTAAATCACCTAAAACTGCACTGAAAAAATTGCACTTTAAACCCCTTTAATAACCGAAAATACAGCAGCCCTTAGACTCCTAAAAAATGCAAAAATAGTAGCTTTAAACACCAAAAATAACGACCTGAAAATATAGAGAAAACAACAGCAAAATGGCAATAAAACAGAGTCAAAACAGTAGCTTGTGCAGCGAAACAGCGAGGGAAAACGCAAACCGGTGAACCAGAAAAGTTGCGGAGCTTTGACCATTCCGATCACCGCAAAACACAAGTCCGAGAGTTGACAAAAAGTTTAGACCTGAGGGTACTTTTTCACATATATTTTCATTCGTATTTTCATTATTTATTGAGTTTTATTTACATGATTATTGTGGAATGATGCATGATTGTGGCCCTTGATTAAAATGAAAAATGTGTCGCCTCTCGTGGTATATAGGATGGAAACCTGGACATAAATTTCAAAGACGATTCTGAATGAACGGTAATATGATCTATACTCGGGACACAACTTCACGTACCACTTGAGTAAACAGCGTATTTTTTATTTTATGTTACTTTGATTTATTATTTATTCGCTACTTGATTTCTGCATGTTATTTGTTGTGTAATGATGAGATAAAGCGCATAGGCTTAGTAAGTCGGATTAAAGGCCCTCCGTTTCACGGGGATAAGATCCTTTACCACGATGCTTCACCGCGCCGGATGATGTATATTCGGTTGAATATAAAATGTGTTCAATCGGGTATACGAAGTCCGATATTGTTGTCTTTTTTTTATATATACGCATTATATCATTAGCGCATGGGCTTAGTAAGTCGGATTAAAGGCCCTCCATTTCACGGGGATAAGATCCTTTACCACGATGCTTCACCGCACCGGATGATGTATATTCGGTTGAATATAAAATGTGTTCAATCGGGTATACGAAGTCCGATATTGTTGTCTTTATCTTTATATATGCATTATGTTAATTGCACATGGGCTTAGTAAGTCGGATTAAAGACCCTCCGTTTCACGGGGATAAGATCCTTTACCACGATGCTTCGTCGCGCCGAATGATGTATATTCAGTTGAATATAAAATGTGTTCAATCGGGTATACGAAGTCCGATATTGTTGTCTTTATCTTTATATATACATTATGTTAATTACGCATGGGCTTAGTAAGTCGGATTAAAGGCCCTCCGTTTCACGGGGATAATATCATTTACCACGATACTTCGCCGCGCCGGATGGCGTATATTCGGTTGAATGTAAGATGTGTTTAATCGGATATACGAAATCTGATATTTTGTCTTTACTTTTATATGTGCTACATTCTAATGCGCATGGGCTAACTAAGGTGGATTAAAGGTCCTATACTCGAGGGAAATGCCCGAAGGCTACCTTTTCCATGATGTTTTGTCGCGCCTCTTATTATGTAATTCACCTTTTATGTAGCATTGCATCATGAAGTTTCGTGTAGTTATCTTCACTTTTGTACGCATTGTAATGAAGAGCGCATAGGCTTATTGTGTTGGGCCAAAAGGTTCTCCATTTGGGGGAAGAAAAGCCTAAAAGGCTACCTTTACCACGATATTTGCCGCGTCTTTCACCCATTGATTGCTTCATCTACTTTTTTATTAGTTTGGTGTATTGTCACTAAAGCATTCATAGCGTTTGGGTCTTGTTCCTCGTGGTATATCGGATGGAAACCCAGATGTAAATTCTGTTGCCAAATCCGAATGGACGATAGTGCGGTCTGTACTTGGGATACAATTCCACGTACCACTTGGAAAAATGTCCACGTATGCGTTTGTGTCGATCTTAGATGTCATTTTCTGTGTCACATCATCGCATGTTCATTTCATGTATGGTTGCCTCCTTCATTATCCCCTATTTTTTTATTATGTACGTAATCTCTTCTCTTCCATATGTGTACTTGCGCAATCGTGGTTTGTTTGTGCTTTCGTGTTCCCCAAATATGTATTTGTGAAATTGTATGTTCATTATTCAAATCTACTTTGATGTATGCAAATTTGACATAGGATATATGCATGAAAACTTAGACATGGATTATATGTAAATTGAGACATAGACTATATGAGAATGTGTTACATGTAAACTTAGATGTGAACTGTAAATTTATGCATGTGAACTTAGGAGTATGATACTTTTGAGCATACATATTGCATAGATTCGGTTAGTTTATTGCACAAATTATACCATTACAAGTGACATGAGTAAGGGACAATTCTGAACCCAATGGTTTGAGGTCTTCCCTTGCGAGGGGTGAGTGCGGCCTTAAAATCTTATTTTCCCGGTTCACACCAGGTGGCGACTCTTTTATTCTCCGGTTTAGTCCCCTGCGGGCTACTCCGTACTCCCAACCAAGCCGCGAGCCTGGGACAGCATGGTCTCACCTAGTTCCTGTGTTCCCACAGTTTGGAGACTCCACTGGGGATAGAGAATCGGCCTCAAAATAATGTCTTGTAATGTGTATAATTTGTGCTTTAATTAATCGTTTCTATAGTGGGTTGAAAGGTGTGTAATCAAATGTGTTATTTAGGCTAGGTGATGGTTTGGTGTCTTCCTTCATTCACTACCTTTCTATAAGGAAAAGTTGTGGGGGCACCTAAGTAATCATTACCATTAGCCTATTGTGACAGACTAATTTGGAGGACTTGTTGCTTATTCCTGTCACCAAGCGATAAGATCCTAAGAGGCTTGTTCGCTCCACCCTCCCTCTGGGGAATCTGCAACAAGAAATTCATTTGACAGTTAATCACACATCGAAACTCGTTGGCACGTACCGTAAGGTATAAAAAAGGTGCGCTCACTGGGTCACTTGAACCCTTGAGTGGGGAGTCCTAGTTGTGGGCAATCCTTCGCCAGTGAGAACCTTTGTCTACACTCCCGTAAATCCACATATGAACCGTAGTTTTATGACCATAGTAATTGTCCTTTATGCTTGTGTTTGGGACCATCGTTGTTTGGATCCATTTGGACCTTTTGTCATGAGATGTGGGCTTGTTGGACCAGTTAAACTGGGACAAGAACGTATCTTATGACGATTGAGCCAAAAGCCTCTAAAATGCCGATGGGCTATTGTATGTTTGTGTTTGGGAACGTTATCATTTGGATTCGTTTGGATCTTTTGACATGAGGTATGGGATTGTTGGGCCATTTAAACTGGGACAATGACATACCTTATGATAATTGGGCCAAAAGACCTCTAAAATGCTAACGGCCATTGTATGTTTTGTTTGGGAACATTACCATTTGGATTTAATTGGGCTTCTTGTCATGAGATATGGGCTTGTTGGGCCATTTAAATTGGGACGAGCTCACTCCTATGACAGTTAGCCCAAAAGCTTCTAAAATGATAATGGGCCAATTTGTGTGAAAATTTTATTGAGTTAGTATATTCCATATATCACATGCATCTCATTTACCTCATGCATACATATATCATGTTAACGCCCTCTATGTCTCAAAAAGACATCATAGATTCCCATTGGGTTAGGGAAGAGGGAAGACTCACTAAAAGAACAGTAACAAGCATGAGTGAATCCGATAACGAGGTATCCCGTATGGATCAGTTAGAGAACAGTCTCACAAAGATCACTGAACAGTTGCAAGCCTTGACTACTACTGTGGCTGGTATGGCTGTACCCCGTGCTGGGGGAAGTTCTGATGTGCCCCGTGCTGGGGGAAGTTCTGATAATGTAAGGCATGAGGAGCCTTCGAACAGATTGGGGGATGATATCCCCACTTTTGATGACGATATGGCAGAATATGCGGCAGGCATAATGATTGGGTCTCAGGCAGAATTTCAGAAACTTCAGGATCAGGTTGAAACAGTTACTTGTAAGATGAGGGGTAAACACGAAGACTTGTTGGATTATGAGGCAATGACCTTCGAGGAACAGTTGCCAGCTCAGTTCAAGATGTCGGATATGGCCAAGTTCAACGAAAATGGGGATCCGAAGGTTCATCTCATTCAGTATGTATCAGTCATGAGTTTCGTGGGTTTGACAAAGCGTCAGGTTCAGAGAATGTTTGGAATGTCACTTGAAGGGGCGCCGGTAGTATGGTATCACAGCCTTGAGAAGAAGGTTATGGAAGATTGGAGGGAGTTGGCAGATGCATTTCTGAAGCAATATGTCACGGACTTAGAGATTGATTTGTCACTCTGTGACCTGGAAAACACTAAGCAGAAGCTGGAAGAGAGCTTCAAGGAGTATGTAGACCGCTGGAGGAGCCAGCTCCTGAAAATACAGACACGGCCCTCAGAGAAGGACCAGATTAAAATGATTATCAAGGGCACTAAGCCCTCTATTTACAGTAAGTTGAGGAGGATGACCTCCATGATCACAGACTTTCGATAGTTGAGGGAAACTATCATGGATATTGAGGAAGAAGAGGCGGAAAGCATGAAGTTTTATGGCCTAAGTAGGAGGCCTATTGGGGGATCATCAGGTACCAAACCTGTTTCTGCGGAGATTGCTGCCATCCGAAATCGGAGATTCTCCAACTTAGGGAGACCCCTGTCCAAGGTGCTGGAGAAATTGAAGAGGCAAGGACTTCTGAAATCTCTAGAAACCAAACCACTCCCAAACCCTCCACCACCACATCTCAACCTAAGCCAATATTGCCATTTTCACCAACAGAATGGCCATGACACTGACAATTGCGTCCGACTTCGCCATGAGATCCAAGACCTTATAGACTCCAAAAAGATACCCAACCTTGAAACAGAACAGCCTGACACACACAGAAACCCTTTACCCAACTACCGTGCCGTACCACCACCAACCTATATGATAAATTCTGGCCTACCCGAAAACCTTGTCCTTAAATCCTTTCGCCCTCAAGCCTTTTACCTGGGAATCTAGGACAGTAACAGTGAAGATGAAATCGAACAGGGGAAGAACTTTTGGCTAGACTTCTCCAGTAGTGATGAAGAAGATGTGAGGGGAATGACACGCAACGGTCGTTTTTACAATGATACAGCTGAAAAGGGTAAGGAAGCTTTGACAGATGGCAGAGAAGTGATTGAAAATACAGAAAATACTGAGGGGGATGTAGTGCTGAGGCAGTTGAGAAAGACCCGGGCTCAGGTTAGCATCTGGGAATTGTTATGTTCATCATAGGAGCACAGACGGACCATGGTTGAGGCCTTAAGCAAGATTGTAGTACCGGAAGACGCCAACCCCGCAATGTTTGTTGGGTCAGTGCAGAAAGAAGCCATACATATATCTTTTTCTGAAGAGGAACTCCCGGCTGAGGGGCGAAATCATAACAGACCCTTGTTTATTAGAGCATAAGTAAGGGGTAAGAGGACTTCCTGTGTGATGGTGGATGATGGCTCATCCATCAATGTGTGCCCATTGAAGATTCTGGCAAAGTTGGGTATGAAGGCAATAGACTTAGATCCCTCCAATATGAACATCAAGGCTTATGATGATAGTAAGCGAGGAGTTAAGGGTACCTTTGTGGCAGTGGTCAAGGTTGGACCTATTGAGGATGAAGTCGAGCTCACAGTGCTGGATATCCCAGCCACTTTTCCTTTGTTGTTGGGAAGGCCTTGGTTTCATAAGCTTGGGGGCGTGCCTTCCACCTTGCATCAGATGATTAAGTTCCCATTTGGAGAAGAAATTGTCACCATCCGGGCTGAGATGGACAATGCCGTAGCCGCCTTGGAAATACAACCGTTCACAAGGTTCCAAGTGTCGACAACTTTTGAAGAGTGGGTAGATCTAAGGTTGCTAGGATCATGAAGAAAATAAAGTACGAGCTGGGTGAAGGCTCAAGGTTGCCTAACTTCAGAGGGCAGACTACTCGGAGAGGTTTGGGGTACAAATCAGATGAGGAAAAGCCGAGGGTTAAGAAGAAAGGGCTGAGACTGGCAGATTATTTTATGAAAGCAACCGGATATTAGGGGGAGCCTGAGCCGGTAGAGGTTAATGGGATTGTGGTACCTGGTTTTGAGATCTTCCAAGAGTTGCTGGGAAATAAGCCGCTGGCAGAAGAAGTTGTGAAGGCAGAGGAAAAGTGGGAAGAAGAGCTGATGAAGCTGGAAAGCCTGACTCTTGAGGAAGATAAGCCCGAGAAGAATCCAGTTGTAGAGGAAGAAGTGTCTATAGATGATGATGACATTTATCTTCCTGATTTGTTTGAATGTACTTCCGCATTATCCAATAATAAAGACATTACCTTGCTTACTTGCCTGAGTCATTTCTATTTGCTCTGCATGAATCAAGCATATTTGATATCAGTTTGGCCAGAACTACTACATTTAACCTTGGTATCTCTAAGAACCCCAAGGAAATTCTGATTGCAAGTGAGGTTACCTCCGAGGAGAGGGTGAATTATAAGAAGTATTGATCAAGTATGCCCAAGTATTTGCTTGGTCCTATGAGGATATGCCCAACATGCAATTCCAACTTATCTGAATATGAGGCCGGTGAAACAGAAGCTTCAAAGAATGAGACCTGAATGGGCCGATAAAGTCAGAGAAGAAGTCAAGAAGCAGATAGATGTCGGTTTTCTGGAAGTAGTGAAATATCCCGAATGGTTGGCAAATATTGTGCCGGTGCCGAAGAAAGATGGAAAAGTCAGAATGTGTGTGGATTACAGAGATCTCAACAAAGCCTGCCTGAAGGATGACTTTCCTTTGCCTCATATTGATGTGTTGGTTGATAATGCAGCTTTTTCGCCATGTACTCATTCGCTGATGGCTTCTCAGGGTACAATCAGGTCCTGATGGCTGAGGAAGATAAGCACAAGATCGCATTTGTTATAGAATGGGGCACATATTGTTACAAGGTGATGCCATTTGGGCTCAAGAATGCCGGAGCTACTTATCAGCGGATGGCCACTACATTAGTCTACGACTTGGTGCACAAAGAGATTGAGGTGTTGGACAATTATGACCCATAGCGTCACTATTTGTACATATCAGAGTGTTGTTGTACAAATTAACTGTGTAACAAAGGAGATTGCACTCTTATCATTTGTGATTAGATCACCTAGATATATAAATGATGAGAAGTCCCTATGATTTGTTCCTGGATAGAGAAAGATATGAGACAGTATCAGTCCACGAAAGATAAATCATTAAATATCCATAGTCAGAGTATTATCGAGATTGGACATCGATAAATACATAAAAGACTAGTATTGCACTTGTGCGCGTTTGTGAGGGCACAACGTCATAGATCTCATATATTGGGTATAGGATACTCATGCAAGTGTAATAGGAGGTTGTGTTTTACCGATGGTATGGGAAACAGGTTCGCTCTGGATAGACCCCCCGCGGAATCCCATTGGTAGTACGATTATGTGTCTATGGGAGTCTGCAATCAGGGTAGGTGTATTTAGTCTTAACTGAGACTTGCACCGCTAATACATACGACAATCAATATACTTTAGTTGAGGTCGTCCAGGGCTTTAACCGGTTCTGTGTACTCCGATACTGGGTATATTGGGAATCGTAGTGTGTTGGGTGTGACGTCAAGACGGAAGTATCACTCCAGTCATAGTGGAGATGATGGTCACGTAGGATACGAAACTCGTTCTCTTAAATGCTCGAGCTATCTGACCGGCGTAAACACACACGTATAATGCAAGCGCACGTATCGTTCAAGTAGTATAAAAATATCGATCCCACGATGACTTAATTTCTACTGTTGTTATTAATTGTTGAATCTATTTATTTACAAATATCTAATTAAATGGAGAAGAGAGAGATTGTTTGTTTGATTGGTTGAATGTGGCGTTGCTAAATAAATAAATAAATAAAAAGACAAAAGAAAATACTAAGGAAAATACAGAAGACACAAAGATCTAAGGTTGTGAATCATTCTAATATCATTTAAAGATGAAAGTGATTATTTTATGTTTGTGTAATAAATCAGTTTACTAACCTGGAACACTAAATTATGCAAAAGCCTCTGTCGATGGTCAGAGGCAAATACCCAGTTTAACCCAATTGAACCATATGTCTATGTCAACCAATTATCTGGATTCATTAAGCTTAAGTTCCAATTATGGCTACCCCCGCCCGACAGGTATATTCCTATCATGTAAGGAAATCTATTAAAGGGTTATCTATCCTCAAGGAAGATCGTGGGCTATAAGTCTAAGGCTGAAACCTAAATCCCTATGTCTAGTTCATTTTAGATTTACCATATCAATCTTATTGGTGATCAGACAATAGGAAGCATTAAGCTTGAGACTTAATAAGTAAACCTTTAAATTACATAAACTATAAAATAATCTTTATAAACGGTGATATTAAAAATCATCACAACCCCTAGATAACTACCACATAACTAGGACTAGTAAAGACATAAAATTAAAGACAAAAATAAAAGCTGAAAAGTAAAATTATAATAAAATGCCAAGGTAAAAGGTATTACTTTTACAATATACTATTTTAGATATCTCCCATAAAATAATATATAAACTTGTGATATTATTTTACCAACCGACCAATCTGGCGGTATCCTGATTAAGTCAAATTAAGTCCAACCAGCCATATAGGCGGTAATATTTGTCCATAATCCAGCCATAAGGCGGGTACCAAAATAAATTTACCAACCGACCAATCTGGCGGTATCCTTTTTAAGTCAATATTTTAAATAGTGAATATATTATTTTTAAGGGAGATTAATCTAAATAGTAACAGTAAAAGAATTACCTTTCACCCTAGCTGGGAAGTTACCTTCTCATGGTAAATAGTAAAAACTGTAAAAAGTAAAAGGTAAAATTAAATTACTATTATTACAAAAAGTAATTAAAATTATTTACAAAACTAAAAAGTAAAAATAAAAAAAAAAAAAAAAAACTAAAGATTGTAGAGAGAGAAGCTCTCTCTTTAAGAAGAATTTAAGAGAGAGGAAGGTACAATGAGTTCTGAAATCTCGAGCTCAATTTATAGGCGCGGATGGGGTTCCAGCATCGCGACGCCAAGCCAGAGTCGCGACGCTGGAATAGTTCGACGTGGATCAATGACAGCTTGACACGTGGCGAGGCGGCTAAGAGATCAGATTTTATCTGATGACGTGGCACTGTTCATGACGTCATTGCTTGCGTCACGCTGACGTATGGAGGGCGCACATTAGCATCTCCGTTTTGTGATGGTGACACGTGGCACGGTGCACGTTAGCAAAGCAATTCTCAAATTCTGACTCATTGACCAGTCGCATGTTAGCGATTCGGCGCAGGTTGGGCGTCGCGACGCGCAAGGCTTCAGCGTCGCGACCCGAAATGACGATTTTGCCTTTTTGTCAGTTTTATCCATTTTGCCCCCAAAACAAGCTCCAGAATGTCCTGAAACTTTATTTATCTACAAAGAACACAAAAAAACACATCAAGATATTCACAAAACTCAAGAAACTATACAAAAATATTAGGTTAATGAGTGGGAAATAGTGATAGAAATACCACTCATCACACCCCAACCTAACATTTTGCTAGTCCTCGAGCAAAACATAAAATAAAATAACATAAATAAATAACTAAGCCACTTTTAGGGATACGGTTGATTTGTTAGACAGTTATGACCCATAGCGTCACTATTTTGTAAATGATGTTGTATTATTGTACAAAATTAACTATGTAGTAATGAAATTGCCTTTTACCGTTTTGTAATTTATTTACTTTGATATATAATGGTAAAAGTCCCTATGATTAGTTCCGGATTGAGATGATATGAGACAGTATCAATCCATAAAGGTTTAATCATTAAATATCCCTAGTCGTAGTATTATCGAGATTGGACATCGATAATGCGGAATAGACTAGTACTGCACTTGTGCGTGTTGTGAGGGCACAACGGCATAGTTCTCATATATTTAAGTATAGGATACTTATGCAAGTGCGGTAGGAGGTTGTGTTTTACCGATGGTACGGAAAACAGCTTCGCTCTGGATAGACCCCGCGGAATCCCATTGGTAGTATGTCTGCGTGTCTATGGGAGTCCGCTTCAGGGTAGGTGCATATGGTCTTAACCTGAGACTTGCATCGCTAGTACTTGCGACAATCGGTAGACTTTAGTTTTGGTCGTCCAGGGCTTTAACAGGTTCTGTGTACACCTCTTCTAGGTTTATCGGAATCGTAGTGTATTGGGTGTGATGTCAAGACGGAAGTATCACTTCAGACATATGGAGATGATGATCGCGCAGGATACAGAACTAGTACTCTATAATGGTTGCAACCATCGGGATAATATGACAAGGTCAGGATTATCCGATTCAAAGAGACTAGTTGCTTGATGTCCGATATATGTATCGTACGGGGCAGACACATCTCCAGCCCCAGGCCTTACATGTGATCATCCGATACTGGACTGCTATACACTATACTACGGTATACTACGCCTGTTATAGATCTTATATTCCAGTAAGAATATTTCTTGGAGAATTGGGTAGGCATGGCGTTTTGCTAGAGGCTAACCTTGTCTTGTAAATCGGTAAAAACGTAGTACTTGGTACGTACGTGTTCGGATAGTCCGACGACCGTATTTACTGCCAACATATCCAGAGATCTCTTGGGTCGCTTCCCGAAGATTCACCGATGACGTATGATTCGAACTTAATTAATCTGGGATTAATTGCGGAGAGACTTTATCTTGGATAAAGTACTATTTGAAGAGAGAAAAGATTAATTTGGAATTAATCGTTAAAATAATATATTCGATATATTAAACGAAATTCGATTTCGACGCGGAATTAAAATTAGATTTTAATTCGGGCAAAAGAATTAATTTAGAATTAATTCATTAGCGACATGAATAGTAATTATGCTAGGCATAATTATTTAATTAAATTCGATTTAAATAACGTCGCGACGGAAGTTCGTTAATTCGGAATTATCGAACCCGAGCCCGGGAGTGTTTGCGGGCCCACTCGCATTCGGAATCAAGTGGGGCCCACATGTCACATCAACCATCACATCACTTGTCATTAAATTCACTTTTGTGTGATGGGTTTAGGTGATAGTGTGTACAACACTCAAAGCAAGAATGGTGTTAGATTTGTGTCATAAACCTACCAAAGGTATGGTATATGTTTGACAAATTATGACACAAATATAAATTGATTTTGAAATCAAAAATCATCATTCTCTCTCTTCTCCTCTTGACCGAAACTGTGACAGTTCACAGCCCTCTCCATTTTCAGGTTTTTGTTGCAAAAGCTTGAAGATTTTGTGTTGTTTGGAACATTAAATCACATACAAGGCTAGCACCTTCAAGGGATCATACAAAGGTGTTATGGGAAACTAATTCTTGAGCTTGGAAGGATCAAAGAAAGCTTGGAGCTTCCCCACTCACCTTGGCCGAAACCTTCACTGCACTAAGGAGAAAAGTTTTCATTTCATCAACGCATCCGCATTCCGATCTTTGTGAGTATGATTCCGCCATACTTCAATATTGTTCATTCATTTATATATATTTGTTTGCTCTTTTGATCTTGGGACATGGATTAGAATTTCCAACAATGGTATCATTGAGCTTAAAGAGCATGAAAATATATTAGGGTAATATTTGGGCAAAATTGATTGAAGCATGATTTGATGATTTTGATTGATTAAGTATGCTTAAATGTATGTTACATTATGTTATACATTATCAATTTCATGAAAAATAAATTGGATTAATTTTTCCCCTCTTGGAGAGGCTTGGCCGAATACTACCTAGACCATGGAGATGATGATTTGTTGTTTATAAGATCATTGGATGACTTTAAACGAACATAAAATGACGATTTGTGATTCGATTGGATTGAAAACGAAATCGGTAATTTTTCATCACCTTGGCCGAATGCATGGAAGAAGATTAGGGACTTGATTTTTTGATTAAATAATGTTGGACATGTATTTAAGATAAAAATATGATTAATGGATTAATTTGATATTTTGGAAATATTGATTTAAAGGATTAATCATGACATTACACTTTAATTAATTAAGTTATAAAATTTGGAATTTTAAAATTTGATTAATTGGGCTTAATTTTGAATTGGGCCTAAAACTATTATATTTGGGCATAATGGGCTTGGTTGGACCAAGTAGGTTTGGGCAAATTGGATTGGATCCAAAGTTGGGCCTAAATCACTCCATTAAGTCCAAATGTAATAAATGGGCTTTTATGTTTAATTGGGCCTTATGGGCTTGATATTGATTTTTATGGCAAATGAGGGTGATTCCTTATTGGGCTTGGAAATTGGGTTTGACCCACATTGACCAAGGCCCAAGCCTAATGAAATCAATTGAAAGCCCATCGGACTTTAATTAAACGGACATTGGATGTTGATTGGGCTTTGAGACCCGATAGAATTAGATTTGGAATCTAAGTCATAAAAGCACAATAAAAGTGTAAATATTTAATTTGGAATTAAATATAAGGATTAGTATTGAATACGACTTAAATTGGATTTGACGAGTAGTTCGATATAATTCATGAATTCGTACTACAAGTACTTATTCTCAAAACGAGTTGGACTCGCGCAAAAGCAAACCATTGGTTGAACATTGTATTGTCACCTAATTAAAGACTAATTAATTGGATTAGATTGGTTGTATAACATGCATTGAATGAATGAATGTGGATGTGATGAATGAATAGTGTATATCGGATGGATATTAGAAGGGAAGGGTAATTTTAGAAATTATTGTAAATTCAGAATTTATTAATTGGACCTGCGTGTCCAGCCTTTCTCTTATTATCTCTTTGTATTCTCTTCTCACCTAATTCCCCTCAATGTAAATGAGGTTTCTCTTATTGTATTATGTAATTGGGTAGAAGTAGAATAGTGCTAGCCGGGGAGAGGAAAGGGAGTGATTTGTTCTAGGAACAAATTGTTATATATCCATCCGCATATCACTATTATTTTACTTTACGCGCTTTATGATGTTTTAGAAGCATGCTTAAGGGTGTATGATGATGAGACCTAACAAAGATAAATTAATTGGTTGCCAATTACGCGAAAATCCCTCAAACAATATTAAGCGATTTTCCTTCCGTTGAGTGATTCTTTCTCAAGATCCGAAATTGGCATTGGTTTGTTGGCCAAAGTCAAGACCTTTGTCAATTGAGGATGTGTTTGAATCATGAGAGTTTTGTTCCATATCGGTGTCTTGTCCAAGTTGTGATTTGTTGGCCAAAGTCAAGATCACTTCTTGTCCATCGACATTGATTACGAAACTTTCCATGTCAATGGGTCCCGCTTAACTGGAATCATTAAGTTTGTTGTGCCAAAGCCAAGACTTAGTTGATTCAGAGGAAATGGTTAGGAAAATGTATTGGATACATTGACATATGTATTAGATATATATGTTTCGGACTTGGATGTCCACCTACCGGATCTAGGAATTGGATGGGATCCAATTGATCTTCGAGATCTACCTAGTTAAATATCATACAACTTGTTGGCCAAGTCAAGGTTGTTGTGTTATTTAACGGGATCCTAGCCCACTAGGAAATTGGATTTCCCGAGTACTCGACAGAGGGTTAGAGACTTGTAGAAAATAGTGGGAGGCTAGTATTGAATTTGCAATTTCATTCAGATACTTAGCTTTACGCGCTTACAAAATTTATTTCGTCAATATTTTAACATTAGTTGGACTAATAAATGTTATTTTTCTTGTAACAGTTTGACTGTACCCATATATCGTTAACTAGATAGTTGGACTATCGTAGTTAAGATGGCAAACAAAGGAATGTCCGAGACATAATCATGGGTGATAATGTATTTAAGGGCACGAACTTCGCTGACTGGGAAATGAACCTGAGGATAGTCCTTGGGGCAGAGAGGCTGTTATACACCATACAGAGACCTCTCGGGCCGAGGCCCACTGAGCCACTTGAGCTGGAGTTATGGAGAACTCATAGCGATGATTGTGATACAACTCAGTCGATCATGCTTGCTTCCATGACTCAACACTTTCGTCGCCAGAATAGGGACTTGGATCCTTATAATATGATGGCTAGACTAAAGGATCTTCACCGCACTAATAAGCGGATGGAGAGGTATGAGTTGGTGAAGAAACTCTTTCGCTCCCGTATGACTGATGGCGCTTCAGTTGAGGCCCACGGGACTCAAATGATAGCTGACATTGATGAGCTGGCCAAGATGGGAATAGTCTTGGAGGCTGAGCTGACTATAGACATGCTCTTACAGTCACTTCCCGATACTTGGAAGCAGATTATCATCAACTACAAGTTGATGGATACGGACGATACTCTTGGAGAGCTATTGTCCATTCTTAAGGAGTCAGAGAAAGAGCTTCTTAAAGGCAACAAGCGCGAGGCGCACTTTGCATCGACCTCTCAGTCGTCAAGGGCTGGGCCCAAGGCAACTGGAGGGGTGAAAAAGAAGAAGCATAAGAACAAGGGCAAGGCCAAGATGTCGATGGCTTCTGGGAAGCCAAAGGAAAATCACAAGACATATGCCTTAAATGCGGCAAAAGAGGTCACTGGAAGCGTGACTGCCGCATGAACAAGGCGATCAGAAGGGAGATCAAGGCGGGCAAGGCACCGACCTCTGGTATGTTTGTTATTGAAATAAACATGGCTACTTCTAGTTTTAAAAATTGGATTTTTGATTCTGGTTGTGGTTCTCATATATGTACTGATGTGCAGGATCTGCAGAACAGCAGGACTCTGGCTTCAGGGGAGATTGATCTACGAGTTGGAAACGGAACTCCTGTTGCTGTTTTGGCCGTGGGCACTTTTGTATTAGAACTGCCCTCGGGGCATGTACTTAAACTAAATGACTGTTATTATGTACCTAGTTTGACTAGGAATATTATATCTGTATCTTTGTTAACCCGAAATGGGTACACTTTTGTATTTAGAAACACTGGGTGTTATTTATATAAAAATGATGCAGAAATATGCACTGCAGTTGCAAATAATGGTCTTTATATTTTGAATATAAATGAATCTCCTACATATAAGTTAACAAACAAAAGGCTTAAAAAGAGTGATCCAAAGATGATGAAACTTATATGTGGCATTGTCGTCTGGGACACATTAACAAGACTCGCATATCCACACTTTCGAAGAGTGGGTACTTGGACGGATTTGATGTAAATTCATATGACGTCTGCGAATCTTGCTTATTAGGCAAAATGCCTAAATCACCTTTTAGCGGTAAAGGTGAACGCGCCACTGAACTGTTAGCCCTCGTTCATAGTGACGTTTGTGGGCCCATGTCTAGCCAGGCTAGAGGTGGATATCGATACTTCGTAACCTTTACCGATGATGCATCACGTTACGGTTATGTGTATCTAATGACGCACAAGTCGGAAACTTTTGAGAAATTCAAAGAGTTTCGACACGAAGTTGAAAAACAAACAGGCAAGAGTATTAAGACATTACGGTCGGACCGTGGTGGCGAATACTTAAGTAATGAGTTTCAAGATTACCTGAAAGAATATGGTATTCTTTCACAGTGGACTCCTCCTGGAACACCACAATTAAATGGTGTGTCTGAACGGAGGAGAAACCGTACCTTGTTGGACATGGTAAGGTCGATGATGAGTCGCACTGAGCTGCCAATTTCCTTCTGGGGATATGCATTAAACAGTGCAGTTCTTATTTTGAATAAGGTTCCGTCAAAGTCTGTTGAACAGACACCATATGAGATATGGACAGGAAAGAAACCGGGTTTCTCATTCCTGAAGATTTGGGGTTGCTGGGCATACGTTAAACGTTTGGAAGGTACCAAACTTGAACCCAAATCAGATAAATGCCTATTCGTTGGATATCCTAGGGAAACCAAAGGATATTACTTCTATCACCCACAAGAGAACAAAGTATTTGTTGCTCTACATGCGGTTTTCCTTGAGAAGGAATTCCTAAATGCAGTGTTTAGTGGGAGAAAAGTAGAACTCGATGAAAGTCGTAGTGATACTGTTCTTGGCAATGAATTATCAACGGAACATGAACAGTCCATCTGGGATGAGACTGAACCACAATCTTCAATACACAAGGACCGCGTAGGTCGGAGAGAGTCAGGGTAATACCTGAGAGGTATGGATTCCTGATCTCACCTCATGTAGATATTAATCTTATTGAGGATACTGAACCGGCTACGTATGAGGAAGCGATACAAGGTATCGAATCCGCTTTATGGCAAGAAGCCATGAAGGCCGAAATGGATTCCATGTATACCAACCAAGTTTGGACACTGGTTGATGCACCAGAAGGCGTAAAGCCTATTGGATGCAAATGGGTCTTCAAGAAGAAGACTGACATGGATGGCAACGTACAAACGTACAAAGCTAGGCTTGTAGCGAAGGGATATCGTCAACGACTTGGAGTTGATTATGACGAAACCTTCTCACCCGTTGCCATGATTAAATCCATTCGGATAATGCTTGCAATAGCTGCATATTACGATTACGAAATATGGCAGATGGACGTTAAAACCGCTTTCCTTAACGGAAACCTTTCGGAGGATGTTTATATGCAACAGCCTGACGGTTTTATCGCACCTAGACTTGCAAACAAGGTTTGTAAGTTAAATCGGTCCATTTATGGACTGAAGCAAGCATCGCGGTCGTGGAACCAACGTTTTGATGAGATCATAAAAGAATATGATTTCATTCAAAACGAAGATGATCCTTGTGTATATAAGAAGGTTAGTGGGAGTGCACTGACTTTTATTGTCCTTTATGTCGACGATGTATTGCTTATCGGCAATGACATTCCCATGTTAACGTCGGTGAAAGCTTGGCTTTCATTGAAATTCTCCATGAAAGATCTGGGAGAAGCAGCTTTTATTCTAGGAATAAAGATCTACCGGGATAGATCTAGAAAGCTACTTGGACTCTCCCAGAGTACATATATTGATAAAGTGTTGAAGAGATTCAACATGGATCAGTCCAAGAGGGGACTGTTACCAATATCACATGGCGTCTATCTATCTAGGGACATGTGTCCTAAAACACAAGATGAGAGAGACAACATGAGTCGGACTCCGTTCGCCTCGGCAGTCGGATCGATCATGTATGCCATGATATGTACACGACCTGATGTGTCCCATGCTTTGAGCATGTGCAGTCGATATCAGGCCGATCCAGGTAAAGATCACTGGATGGCGGTTAAGAGTATCCTTAAGTATCTTAACAGAACTAAGGATGCTTTCTTAATCTATGGAGATGGAGAACTTGAGGTATCTGGGTATACCGATGCAAGTTTCCAAACCGACAGAGACGACTTTAAGTCGCAATCCGGGTACATATTTTGTTTGAATAACGGAGCAGTGAGCTGGAAATCTTCCAAGCAAGATACTGTTGCCGATTCAACAACTGAAGCGGAGTACATTGCAGCAGCTGAAGCAGCAAAAGAGGCAGTTTGGATCCGTAAATTCCTAATTGGATTAGGAGTAGTTCCGTTAGCAGCTGAGCCCGTTCCATTGTATTGTGACAATAGCGGGGCTATAGCACAGGCTAAGGAACCAAGGTCTCATCAACGATCCAAACATGTTCTTCGACGATTCCATCTGATTCGAGAGATCATACATCGTGGCGATGTGAAGATCGAAAAGATCGCATCAGAGGATAATATTGCAGATCCGCTGACGAAGGCTATTCCTCGGGAAAAGTTTGAGCGACATGTACATAGTTCAGGTATTAGATGCTTGAGTGACTGGCTATAGGCCAAGTGGGAGATTGTTAGACAGTTATGACCCATAGCGTCACTATTTTGTAAATGATATTGTATTATTGTACAAAATTAACTATGTAGTAATGAAATTGCCTTTTACCGTTTTGTAATTTATTTACTTTGATATATAATGGTAAAAGTCCCTATGATTAGTTCCGGATTGAGATGATATGAGACAGTATCAATCCATAAAGGTTTAATCATTAAATATCCCTAGTCGTAGTATTATCGAGATTGGACATCGATAATGCGGAATAGACTAGTACTGCACTTGTGCGTGTTGTGAGGGCACAACGGCATAGTTCTCATATATTTAAGTATAGGATACTTATGCAAGTGCGGTAGGTAGGAGGTTGTTGTTTTACCGATGGTACGGAAAACAGCTTCGCTCTGGATAGACCCCGCGGAATCCCATTGGTAGTATGTCTGCGTGTCTATGGGAGTCCGCTTCAGGGTAGGTGCATATGGTCTTAACCTGAGACTTGCATCGCTAGTACTTGCGACAATCGGTAGACTTTAGTTTTGGTCGTCCAGGGCTTTAACAGGTTCTGTGTACACCTCTTCTAGGTTTATCGGGAATCGTAGTGTATTGGGTGTGATGTCAAGACGGAAGTATCACTTCAGACATATGGAGATGATGATCGCGCAGGATACAGAACTAGTACTCTATAATGGTTGCAACCATCGGGATAATATGACAAGGTCAGGATTATCCGATTCAAAGAGACTAGTTGCTTGATGTCCGATATATGTATCGTACGGGGCAGACACATCTCCAGCCCCAGGCCTTACATGTGATCATCCGATACTGGACTGCTATACACTATACTACGGTATACTACGCCTGTTATAGATCTTATATTCCAGTAAGAATATTTCTGGAGAATTGGGTAGGCATGGCGTTTTGCTAGAGGCTAACCTTGTCTTGTAAATCGGTAAAAACGTAGTACTTGGTACGTACGTGTTCGGATAGTCCGACGACCGTATTTACTGCCAACATATCCAGAGATCTCTTGGGTCGCTTCCCGAAGATTCACCGATGACGTATGATTCGAACTTAATTAATCTGGGATTAATTGCGGAGAGACTTTATCTTGGATAAAGTACTATTTGAAGAGAGAGAAAGATTAATTTGGAATTAATCGTTAAAATAATATATTCGATATATTAAACGAAATTCGATTTCGACGCGGAATTAAAATTAGATTTTAATTCGGGCAAACGAATTAATTTAGAATTAATTCATTAGCGACATGAATAGTAATTTGCTAGGCACAATTATTTAATTAAATTCGATTTAATAACGTCGCGACGGAGTTCGTTAATTCGGAATTATCGAACCCGAGCCCGGGAGTGTTTGCGGGCCCACTCGCATTCGGAATCAAGTGGGGCCCACATGTCCATCAACCATCACATCACTTGTCTAATTCACTTTTTGTGTGATGGGTTTAGGTGATAGTGTGTACAACACTCAAAGGCAAGGAATGGTGTTAGATTTGTGTCATAAACCTACCAAATGTATGGTATATGTTTGACAATATTATGACACAAATATAAATTGATTTTGAAATCAAAAATCATCATTCTTCTCTCTTCTCCTCTTGACCGAAACTGTGACAGTTCACAGCTCTCCATTTTCAGGTTTTTGTTGCAAAAGCTTGAAGATTTTGTGTTGTTTGGAACATTAAATCACATACAAGGCTAGCACCTTCAAGGGATCATACAAAGGTGTTATGGGAACTAATCTTGAGCTTGGAAGGATCAAAGAAAGCTTGGAGCTTCCCCACTCACCTTGGCCCGAACCCTTCACTGCACAAAGGAGAAAAGTTTTCATTTCATCAACGCATCCGCATTCCGATCTTTGTGAGTATGATTCCGCCATACTTCAATATTGTTCATTCATTTATATATATTTGTTTGCTCTTTTGATCTTGGGACATGGATTAGAATTTCCAAACACATTTAGCATATGAACAAGCCTTTAAACCCTAGGTGTCCCTAGTGGACGAGTTGTAGTCTCGTGAGGGTTACAACAAGATACCCCACAAAAATTTTAAAAAAGTAAAAGGCAGTAAAACTAATGCCAACACAAAAGCACCAAAGACAAGAAAAAAAGAGAATAAAAGAGTTAGTGACTAATTCGGTGAAACTTCTAGTCCAAGTTATTAGTTATTTGTTTCATCTATAATTATGAATAAAGTAACTTTCTCGATTATTTTACATTCTCCATATACACAGTTCACAAATATTAAAAACTCATTTTTGGCCCACAACAGTCTATAAGTGAGTTGTTAAGAGAGTAATATTGTTGTCCTAAAGTTCTATCAGATTTCACACCTTTGTAGTATGGAATAATTTTATGATTTTCTGATTTTTTCTTTGTTTTTTTTTCTCTGTTTTTTATTATATACAATACATTCCATCTATGTAGCGAGTTTGGGTAGGTGGCTCCCAAACCAGTTGGCTTTAGGGCACACAGGTGTTAAGGACACCCCCCTCGAACTTAATTACTCAGACTTCATGAATATATATATATTTTTGCAGCATCTTCGATCCATGTGGAGCGAGTTGGGGGCCAAGTGACTCCAAACCAGTTGGTTTTAGGGCACTAGGTGTTAAAACACCCTTACAGACTTAATAACCCGGATCTTAGATACTTTATTTTGTAATCAGAAATTTTTTTTTATTCCATTACTATTTATAGATGCTTCCTCCAATTAAACTAGAGCACGGAATATTACAAACTTTTCAATTACAGTCATGTCTGTATGTTACTATGCATATTGATAATACCTGTCAACTGAGAATATGAAGATTCATTTTAGTCAATTTATGGAGAATTCACAAATTAAATAATTAAAAGGAAATAAAAAAAAGTTAACTTGTTTCGAAATAGGTTTGAGATACGTTTCAGGAGTGGAAACTCCTTACTCAGCTATCATTTACCAATTTCACCCTTTTAGTCAAAATAAAAACAAAAAATGCAAAATATTTTTGTAATTTTTGAAACTTTTTCAATTTTTTTTTTCGAAAAATTTTGGACTAAAAATAAAAACACAATAATGTCTTAAAAAGTAGAAGAAGAGTTTAGAAGATAGTACTGATTAGCTGAACTTCTACAGGAAATTAAAGGTTAAGATCCAGATTAATCCTATGTCTCTTACCACGATCGTCCTCGACCATTTATCTTTGAAATGATAGGGTCAACTTGTGGTTCAAAGGCTACGAGTGATCAATAGATCCGGTGCAGTTCTGTTGGCAGTGAAGAGGAGTTCTTTCATAGGTTTTGACACGAACCCATTTCTCCGAGCATCATCAAGAAACACACAAAGAAAATCATAAAATCCATCAATGTTGAGTAGTCCAAGCGGTTTCTGATGAATGTTCAGGTTCGCCCAAGATAGTACTATAAAAATTTCCTCCAATGTACCCAAGCCACCTGGCAAAGCGATAAAAGCACCAGCACGGTTAATCATTTCTACCAGTCGTTCAGACATACCTGGCACGATCAGTTCCTCTCTGTTTGATGATCCGATAAGATTTGCCTCTGCCAAGGGTTTTGGGATGATTCCCAAAACAGGGCTGCCTCCTTCTTGTACGGCCTTTGAAACGATCCCCATAAGTCCAAGATTTCCTCCGCCATATATTAAGTGCATATTCATTGCTGCTAAGACTTGACCCAATTCCTGTGCTGCCTCTACGTATTGTGGTTTAGTACCAACAGTACTACCGCAAAACACACAAATGTTTTCAATCCGTCTTCTTGAAGTGGCTTCCATTTTTATGTATTTCTTTTTCAAATCAGGATGCCTTCAAAGTGAAATGACGGGCTGAATTTATAGTACCTGAAAAAGGGTGAGTAATAATAGCACTTATATGTTCCAAAGGACGATTGTTAGCTAAACAACAAAAGAAATCGTGAAAGGTCAAAAAGTCTGGATCCTGTCTACGAAAATAAAGATAATTACAACAGAAAAGCAAATCAAAGCAATTATTAAGGCAACGGAATTGTGTAAGCAATACGCCTCTCGTTTGGTATAAATTCATTAGGATGTGTCTCAAGAATTAATTCTTTACTCAGCCATCGCTAATGAATTATTTCTTATCTTGATTGCCAAACACCATTCCTTCTGTTCTAAAAATGCTTCATTTGTGCTTTTCCCTACAAAATAACACACAAAATTAAAAAGTTCACACAAAATAACAAATTACAACAAATTGCATGGGTTACCTCCCTGCTAGCGCTAAATTTTTCGTCTTCAGCCAGACGTGATTGAAATTTATATGTTAAGGAGGTTTCAGCGTCATTTTGGATGTCCTATCAAAGACAATCCCGTGAGCGTTGCTTTTGAAGGGTCTCTTCCAACGGTAAAGTGGCAAAAAGAATTTTGTCTCAGTCATTGCTCGTGCCACCTTTTTGCTCCTTATTGTTCCAATGGTTCCTGCAAAGAAAGAAAGAAAATCAGGAGGTCTCGTATGATGCTTGACTTGGAATGGAAATTCCATTCTGTCAAGCTTCTGGGTGATATCTTTGGTTTGTACTCCCCAAAACAGCGATGTTTTTTTCCTGAATGTTCTGGATCTTTAATAAGGTTTGACAATTGCTCTTTTATTTGCTCTGCTTCTTGCTCCACCTTTTCTTCACAGATGTATTTTAAAATTTCTGCATTTAGCTCTTCATCTGTCATCTGTGAAATACGTGTTTCAAAATTGTCAACCTGAGGATGAAAAGAAATGTCAGATTTTAGGTCTTCATCCTCTGATCTGGTTGAAATGAATGGCTCAGGTAGATCTTCATCAAACATTTGTGCAATGGAATCTCCAAGATCTTCATTTTGAGGATACAGAATTCCATCCTCAATTTTTGATGCAGTTGGTACAAACAGCTCAGTTTCATCCTCGTCAGAATCTGAATAATAGAAATCAAATCGAGACTTTGCCAGTTCGGGTTCCTGAACTGATACCTCTGGTTCTTGATTCTCCTCAGCCTCCTCCTCTGCTAAAGTGTCATCGTGAAATGTTTGGTACACTGAGGCTTCATCTGAAAATGATTCTTGAGGTATGTAGCTCTGGTTTTCTATTAATTGTCTGATCTGATCTGTCATTCTCTGTATGGATCCTGCGTTACTCTGAATTTGTGCATCAAATCGAACTGCTTGTTCTTTGAACATGTGAATCAATTGATCTTCCTCGGATGGTTCTGGTTCTTGATAAGGATCGAAAGAAGATGGTGGATAAGATGGAAAATGTGATGATTCTTCGTACCTTGGTTGATTCCAAAAATTCTGCCACTCTGAAAGGTAAATACATTGATCGCTCGGGTGGTTACCATCACAAATTACACATCTTCCTATTTCGTTCTGATGAGCAAATGTGGTATTGCTTGATTCTGGCATCCAGTGATATTTGTGGGCTGAACAACAGGCCTCAGAAAACTGGACTGTTGCTCCCAGATTTGGGGTGTATCTTCTTGTAAAGTTCGTAATTTCTCAATTTCCCAATAGTGTTCCATTTTTAATCACCTGAAAACAAAAGAAATAAAAATTACAAAATAAAAGAAAGAAAATTAGATATAAGTAAATTAGATAGTTTCAAAATTAATAACTCAAGAAAAATAAGTCCCCGGCAACGGCGCCAAAAACTTGACCGGCGTAAACACACACGTATAACGCAAGCGCACGTATCGTTCAAGTAGTATAAAAATATCGATCCCACAAGGACTTAATTTCTACTGTTGTTATTAATTGTTGAATCTATTTATTTACAAATATCTAATTAAATGGAGAAGAGAGAGATTGTTTGTTTGATTGGTTGAATGTGGCGTTGCTAAATAAATAAATAAATAAAAAGACAAAAGAAAATACTAAGGAAAATACAGAAGACACAAAGATCTAGGGTTGTGAATCATTCTAATATCATTTAAAAGATGAAGTGATTATTTTATGTTTGTGTAATAAATCAGTTTACTAACCTGGAACACTAAATTATGCAAAAGCCTATGTCGATGGTCAGACGCAAATACCCAGTTTAACCCAATTGAACCATATGTCTATGTCAACCAATTATCTGGATTCATTAAGCTTAAGTTCCAATTATGGCTACCCCCGCCCGACAGGTATATTCCTATCCTGTAAGGAAATCTATTAAAGGGTTATATATCCTCAAGGAAGATCGTGGGCTATTAAGTCTAAGGCTGAAACCTAAAATCCCTATGTCTAGTTCATTTTAGATTTACCATATCAATCTTATTGGTGATCAGACAATAAGAAGCATTAAGCTTGAGACTTAATAAGTAAACCTTTAAATTACATAAACTATAAAATAATCCTTATAAATCAGTGATATTAAAAATCATCACAACCCCTAGATAACTAACATATAACTAGGGCTAGTAAAGACATAAAATTAAAAGACATAAAATAAAAGCTGAAAAGTAAAATTATAATAAAATGCTAAGGTAAAAAGAATTACTTTTACTATATACTATTTTAGATATCTCCCATAAAATAATATATAAACTTGTGATATTATTTTACCAACCGACCAATCTGGCGGTATCCTGATTAAGTTAAATTAAGTCCAACCAGCCATATAGGCGGTAATATTTGTCCATAATCCAGCCATAAAGGCGGTACCAAAATAAATTTACCAACCGACCAATCTGGCGGTATCCTTTTTAAGTCAATATTTTAAATAGTGAATATATTATTTTTAAGGGAGATTAATCTAAATAGTAACAGTAAAAGAATTACCTTTCACCATATCTAGGAAGTTCCTTCTCATGGTAAATAGTAAAAACTGTAAAAAGTAAAAGGTAAAAATTAAATTACTATTATTACAAAAAGTAATTAAAATTATTTACAAAACTAAAAAGTATAAATAAAAAAAACTAAAAAAACTAAAGATTGTAGAGAGAGAAGCTCTCTCTTTAAGAAGAATTTAAGAGAGAGGAAGGTACAATGAGTTCTGAAATCTCGAGCTCAATTTATAGGCGCGGATGGGGTTCCAGCGTCGCGACGCCAAGCCAGAGTCGCGACGCTGGAATAGTTCGACGTGGATCAATGACGGCTTGACACGTGGAGAGGCGGCTAAGAGATCAGATTCTATCTGATGACGTGGCACTGTTCATGACGTCATTGCTTGCGTCACGCTGACGTATGGAGGGCGCACATTAGCATCTCCGTTGTGATGGTGACACGTGGCACGGTGCACGTTAGCAAAGTCAAACTTCTCAAATTCTGACTCATTGACCAGTCGCATGTTAGCAGATTCGGCGCAGGTTGGGCGTCGCGACGCGCAAGGCTTCAGCGTCGCGACGCCGAAATGACGATTTTGCCCTTTTTGTCCAGTTTTACCCATTTTGCCCCAAAACAGCTCCAGAATGTCCTGAAACTTTATTTATCTACAAAATAACACAAAACACATCAAAATATTCACAAAACTCAAGAAACTATACAAAATATTAGGTTAAATGAGTGGGAAATAGTGATAGAAATACCACTCATCACTATCGGGATATTATGACTAGGTCATGTATATCCGATTATAGAGACCAGTTACCAGACATCCGATATGTGCTTCGTACGGGGCAGACACAATTCCAGCCCCAGGCCTTGCACGTGACTATCCGATACTGGACAAAAATACGCAATACTACGGTATACTACGCTTGATATGTTGGTTTCTAATATAGGTCCCAAGATCAACAAATCAAGCATAAAATTCGCATGAATACATCAAGGAATAATGGCAGAAACATATACTCACAATTATTGGTTTGGATGCATCAAAGAATACAAGCCTTGCTCATCCTCCAAGCAGTTCGGCAGTGAGCTTTTGAGCCAAGGGGCTGCTCGGTTTTGGCCTCCAAAGTTCCTCCAAGATTCGGCCATTGATGACTCCATGGAACCTCCAAGCTTCAAGCTCCAAAGTAGATTCCAAGCTCACAAACTCACTTCCCTATCACCTTTGTAAAACCCATGGTGTGCTAGCACTTATCATCTTCCTTGCTTCTCTTCTTCATTCGGTCAAACCAAGAAAAAGATGAAGAAATCGGCTCCAAGCCATGAGAGAAGAAGAAGAAGAAAAGGAAAAAAGAAGGAAAATGGTTTCACGTGAATGTGAATGTGAGAGAGAGAGAATGAGTTAGTGGAAATAAAAAAATGTAAATGGCTTTTATATTTCCAAAACAATAAAACCATTTACCAATTTCTTTAAACCAAAAGTCAAAAGTAAAAAGCATAATATATAATAATACTTAGTGGAAACATCCACCAAAATTATAATATATAATATTGCTAGTGGTGGGTCCTACCATTATTATATTCCTGATATAAATTGGTATTTGCGGCAACGCGACGAAGCTCGGGTTCGGTTCCGTTAATTTCGAATTAACAAAATTTCCGTTGCGACGTAAATAATAATGCCTCGCAAAATTATAAAGTCGCTCGCGAATTAATTCGTTTGCCCGAAATTAAAATCCAATTTTAACTTTGCGTCGAAATCCAATTTCCGCTAATATATCAAATATATTATTTTATCGATTAATTCCAAATTAATCGTTCTCTCTCTTTAATTAATATTTTATCCCAGATAAAATATCTCCGTAATTAATCCCAGATTAATTTTCTCTCTCTTCTAATTAATCCCAGATTAATAAAGTGCGAGTTATACGTCATCGGTGAATCATCGGGGAGCGACCCATGAGATCTCCGGATATGTTGGCAGTAAATATGGTCGTCGGACTATCCGAACACGTAAGTACCTCGTACTACGTTTTACCGATTCACAAGACAAGGTTGGCTTCTAGCAAAGCGCCATGCCTACCCAATTCTCCAGAAATATCCTTATAGGAATATTATATCTATATCAAGCGTAGTATACCGTAGTATTGCGTATTTCTGTCCAGTATCGGATAATCACGTGCTAGGCCTGGGGCTGGAATTGTGTCTGCCCCGTACGAAACACATGTCGGATGTCTGATAACTAGTCTCTATAATCGGATAAACATGACCTAGTCATAATATCCCGATAGCTCGAGCATTTGAGAGCACTAATACCGTATCCTACGTGACCATCATCTCCATATGACTGGAGTGACACTTCCGTCTTGACATCACACCCAACACACTACGATTCTCAATATACCCAGCATTGGCGTACACAGAACCGGTTAAAGCCCTGGACGACCTCAACTAAAGTACATTGATTGTCGTATGTATTAGCGGTGCAAGTCTCAGGTTAAGACCAAATACACCTACCCTGATTGCAGACTCCCATAGACACATAGTCATACTACCAATGGGATTCCGCGGGGTCAATCCAGAGCGAAGCTGTTTCCCGTACCATCGGTGAAACACAACCTCCTATTACACTTGCATGAGTATCCTATACCCAAATATATGAAACTATGCCGTTGTGCCCTCACAAACGCGCACAAGTGTAATACTAGTCTTTTACGTATTTATCGATGTCCAATCTCGATAATACTCTGACTAGGGATATTTAATGATTTATCCTTCGTGAAATGATACTATCTCATATCATTCTCCGTCCAGGAACAAATCATAGGGACCTCTCATCACTTATATATCTAGGTGATCTAATCACAAATGATAAGAGTGCAATCTCCTTTGTCACATAGTTAATTTGTACAACAACACCATGATCTGTACAAATAGTGACGCTATGGGTCATAATTGTCCAACAATCTCCCACTTGGCCTATAGCCAGTCACTCGAGTGTCTTACACCCGAACTATGTACGGTTGGCTCAAATATCCTGAGAAAAGCTTTCGTCAGCGGATTTGTACGAATATCATCTTGATGCGATTTATTCGATCATCACATCGCCACGATGTATGATCCGAACGAATCAGATGAATATCGATGTATGTATCTGGATCGATGATGAGACCATTAATTCTTTAGCCTGTGCTGACGCCTAGCTCAGCTGCTAACAGAACTATATATAATCTAATTAGATTTGTTATTGACCCAGATGGCTTCTATTGCTGCTTCAGCTGCTGCAATTAACCCGCATTTGTTGTTTATTCGGTAACAGTATCTTGCTTGGAAGATTTACAGCTCACTTGTACCGTTATTCATAACTGTATAGTACCGTTTGCGACTTTGTCGTCTTTATCGGTTATAGGAAACTTGCTACAGTGATCCCAGTCACTTCAAGTTCTCCTTCTCCATAGATTAAGACAGCATCCTTAGTTCTCTAAGATACTAACGGATGTTCCTTAACATCAATCCAGTGACTATCACTCGGATTGTCCTGTTTGTGAATCCATATGCTCAAAGCGTATGATACACCAAGTCTTGTACATTTTTCAATGTACGGTTCCACGGAGAGTATTTCGAAAGCCAAGCTTTCGCCGTTTTTTATTTTATTTTATGGGAATATCATTTCCAAGAAATGACATATTATCATTATTTTATAGGACATCCACTGTCAGTGCGCTCCCACTAACCCTCTTATATACACAAAAATCATTTTCGTTTTGAATTAAATCATACACCATTATAATTACATCAAAACGATAATTCCAAAAACTCATGCTCTCATCAGCAAGCATTATCCAAATGGATTTACCGTGGCAATAGGTAAAAGGTTGAATCGTAATCAACACAATGTCGATAACGATACTTTTCCGTTAAAAGCCTAGCTTTATACGTTGGTATGTTGCCATCCATGTACGTCTTCCTTGAAGACTTATATAGTACCAGTAGGCACAATGCCTTGTGGTACATCAACTAGTATCCAAACTGTTGATATACATGGAATCCATTCCGGATCATATAGCACTTTGCCATAATAAAGGAGTCGATACCTAGTATCACTTCCTTATACGTAGCCAGTTGGTATTCCTCAATAAGATAGACATCTTCATGAGATGAGATCAGAAACCCATACCTCAGGTTGTTTTCTGATTCTCTCCGACCTACGCAGTTCTTGTGTATTTGAAGATTAATGGTATAGTTTCATCCTTGATGAACTATTTATGTTCCTTTAGGATTCAGTGCCTTGAACAGTATTACTCCGATTTTCATCGAGTTATACTATCCTCCCACTTACCACTGCATATCGATATTCCTCTTAGGAAAACCGCATGGTGAGCAACAATCTAATTGTTCTCTGGTGAGGTGTATAAGTACAATACTTATGGTATCCCTAGGATTACCTACATTTGGCACTTATCCATTTTGGGTTTTATACTTTAGTCGATCTGTTTGTCTATTTCGTGTCGAAACTTGAAAGTTTCCGATTTGTGTTCTTCAAAAGAAACACATAACCATACGTGATGCCACATCCGTAAAGGTCACGAAATATTCATATTCATATCTAGCCTTGCTAGAGATGGGCCCACTTACTTCACTATGAACTAGGGCTAGAAGATCAGTGGCACTTACACTTTTACCAAGTAAATAGTGTTTTAGGCACTTTGCCCAATTAGACTAGATTCGTAGACTTTATTTGAATGGAATCAAATCAGTCCTGGTACCCGCTCTTCAAAAGTGCGGATATACGAAATTCTTGTTTAGTTGTGTCCTAGACAACAATGCCACAATTAGTTTCTACTGATCAAATCAGTTTGAGCTATATATTTGAGATATATTTATATTCAAAATATAAATTCTGTTATCCACATCTAATGTGTTTATCTCAATATCATCTTTATATAATAAAACACTTTAGTGTTCTAGAATATAAAGGTACACCCGCAGCGGGTTATACGCGATGTTTCTAGTCAAACTAGTTACATTATAACAGTTTCTAAATTTAAGTACTAACCCGAAGGCAGTTCCTAAATTCAGATATCTACGGTTAAAACAGCGACTATCGTCCCGTTTACTATTCGCAGATAAATCTCAGTTGAAGTCAGTATCCTGTTCAAAACAGATTCTGAACAACAATACATATTTATGTATCACTCTAAGTATTTAAAATCCAATTTCAATACTAGTTGTGAACATAATTATGACAAACATATTTGAAGTAAGAGCCTTGCTCGTCTTCAATTCCTTCTTAGGATGTCCTTTTATCTTTCTAGAAGATTATAATGATTTTGCCTTTGCCCTTTTCACATTCCAAAAGCTTTTGGCCTTTTGGAATATCGAAGTAAAGTGCGCCTTGCGCTACTTGCATTATTGCAAAGTTTGACTTTGTCTCATTGAGAATAGTCATTAATTCTCCAAGAATTATTTATTGCAATTTTAGTACTTTCTAAAATCAAAGTATAATGGATTAAGCACTATAATTATCATTATATGAATATTCCAAATTTCATATTCCACTTATTTGCTTAACTCCAGGCTTTAGGCATAATTCATTATTTTATCAAATAAAATAACTTATTAATTTCCAAGACCATCTTGAAATTATTCCCAATTTAAAAATTAAAGTCGTTTAAATACATTTTCACCCAGGATTATGTTTTAAACACTAATCTTTCATTTTATCTTGATTCTAATAGTCCAACTATTTAATCAACGATTTGTGGTACTATTGATTATAATGATTATATAGTCCAACTATGTAATCAAATATAATTTAAATTAATTAACCTCAATTACATTGATTACTATAATCCAATTATAAAATCAACTGTAAACTGAAATTAATTAATTCAAATATATTGATTAATATAATCCAATTATATATAATCAACTATAATACAGTCCAACTGTAAATTAAAACAACAATTTAAATATTAGTCCAACTAACATTTAATCTAACGACGAAATAATTTAAATGAGCGCATATGGCGAGTAATTGAACGAGTATTGCAAATTCAATTCTTGCCTCCCACTATTTTTCGGCGAGCCTCTAACCCTCTATCGAGTACTCGGGAAACCGTGTTTCCTAGTGGGCTAGGATCCCGTTAAATATCACACAATCTTGACTTTGGCCAACAAATTGTATGATAATTAACTAGGTAGATCTCTAAGATCAATTGGATCCAATCCAATTCCTAGATCCGGTAGGAGGACGTCCAAGTCCGAAACATATATCTTATATATGCCAATACATCCAATGTATTACCTAACCTATTTCCTCTGAATCAACTAAGCCTTGGCTTTGGCACAACAAACTTAGTGATCCCAGTCAAGCGCGACCCATTGACCATGGAAAGCTTCGTAATCAATGTCGATGGACAAGAAGTGGTCTTGACTTTGGCCAACAAACCACAACTTGGACAAGACACTGATATGTAACAAAGCTCTCGTGATTCAAACACATCTTCGACGGACAAAGGGCTTGACTTTGGCCAACAACCCAATGCCGGTCTCGGATCTTGAGTGAGAATCACTCAATGGAAGGAAAGACGCTTAATATTGAACGAGGGTTTTTTCGTGTGCAAATTGGCAACCAATTTATTATCTTTGTTAAGGTCTCATCATCATACACCCTTAAACATGCATTCTAACACATATAAAAACGTATATGAAATAAAATAATAATGATATGCGGATGGATACTTTACATTGATCCTAGATCAAATCTCTCATTTTCTCTCCCAGCTAGCACTTGTATTACTTCTACCCGTTACACTACACTTCTAAAGAAACCTCATTTACATTGAGGGGAATAGGTGAGAAGAGAATACAAAGAGTATAAAGGTGATAAGGCTGGACACGCAGGTCCAATTAATAAATCAAATTATTACAATTTCCAAAATTGTCCCACCCGACTAATATCCATCCGATATACATTATTCATGCATCGCAACCATGTATTCATACAAGCATGTTATCAATCAATCTAATCCAATTAATTAATCTGATAATTAAGTGATCATCCAATGTTCAAACAACGATTTGATTTTGTGCGAGTCAAACTCGTCTTTACGAATAAATACTCAAAGTACAATTCTTGTATTAAATTAAACTACATATTTAAATCCAATCTAATACGCATTTAATTCTAATTCACTATTTAATTCCAAATTAAATATTACACTTTTATTAACGAACCTTCTACGATTTAAATTCCAAATTCAATCGTTATGGGTCTCAAAGCCCAATTGACGTCCAACGTTTATTTAATTAAAGTCCAATGGGCTTTTAATTAATTTCTTAAGGCGTGGACTTTTGGTCAACTCGGGTCAAACCGATAACCAAGGTCCAATCCGGGAGTTACCCCATAAGCCTTTAAATTAATTTTGGTCCATTAGGCCCAATTAAATATTAAAGGTCCATTAAGTCATAATTGGACTTTATGGATGCGGTTTTGGGCCTAATTGGATCCACCCAACTTTTCCTAAACCCAACTTTGTTACAACAAAGCCCAAAAGCCCAATTACAACCTTTAAGGCCCAAATCCAATTTCAAGCCTAATTAATTAACTTATAAAATTCCAAATTTCATAATTAATTAACCTAAGTGTCATACACAATTAACCACCTAATTAATGTTTCTAAAACATCAATTAGCATACTTAATCATGCATTTCTACATCAAATAGTGTCCAACACAATTTATCAAAACCAAACCCATTTTACATGCTTTAAAGTCTCTTGGCAATTTGGGGATTTTACGTCCGATTCGAATTCAATCCAATTAATTTCACAATCGACATTAAATCATATTCCCGAATGATTTCCAACACATACAATGTTCAAAAATCAAAAAATTCCAAGACATTATGGGTTATTTGTATTCGGCCAACATAAGCAATTTGGGGAAAATTGTTCCAAACTAATTTTCATCAAATTAATCCAATCAATCTTCAATTAAACATACTTTAAGCATTCTAAATCATCCATTTCATCAACATGCTCAAAATCAAGTTTACCCAAATTTATTAATCTTGGCCAACACACAATTTGGGGAAAAATGGATCCAACCAAATTCCATGAAATTGAACATACACAACTTCAATTAAACATGTTTTAAGCATACTTAAACATCCAATTTAATTAAAACATGCTCAAACACATTTTACCCAATTTCAAGCTATATGTCAACCTAATGAATTGGGGAAAATTGATCCAATCCAATTTTCTTGAAATTGATCATGCACAACTTCAATTAATCAACATACAAGCATACTTAATCAACCAATTCAACCAAATCATGCTTCAATTGATTTTACCCAATTTTAACCCTAACTTTTTCATGCTTGAACTAAGCTCTGATACCATTGTTGGTTTCTAATATAGGTCCCAAGATCAACAAATCAAGCATAAAATTCGCATGAATACATCAAGGAATAATGGCGGAAACATATACTCACAATGATTGGTTTGGATGCATCAAAGAATACAAGCCTTGCTCATCCTCCAAGCAGTTCGGCAGTGAGCTTTTGAGCCAAGGGGCTGCTCGGTTTTGGCCTCCAAAGTTCCTCCAAGAATCGGCCATTGATGACTCCATGGAACCTCCAAGCTTCAAGCTCCAAAGTAGATTCCAAGCTCACAAACACTCTTCCCTATCACCTTTGTAAAACCATGGTGTGCTAGCACTTATCATCTTCCTTGCTTCTCTTCTTCATTCGGTCAAACCAAGAAAAAGATGAAGAAATCGGCTCCAAGCCGTGAGAGAAGAAGAAGAAAATGAGAAGAAAGGGAAAAAAGAAGGAAAATGGTTTCACGTGAATGTGAATGGGAGAGAGAGAGAATGAGTTAGTGGAATAAAAAATGTAAATGGCTTTTATATTTCCAAAACAATAAAACCATTTACCAATTTCTTTAAACCAAAAGTAAAAAGTAAAAAGCATAATATATAGTAATACTTAGTGGAAACATCCACCAAAATTATAATATATAATATTGCTAGTGGTGTTCCCACCACTTATAATATAATAATAGTGGTGGGTCCTACCATTATTATATTCCTGATATAAATTGGTATTTGCGGCAACGCGACGAAGCTCGGGTTCGGTTCCGTTAATTCCGAATTAAAAATTTTCCGTTGCGACGTAAATAATAATGCCTCGCAAAATTATAAGTCGCTCGCGAATTAATTCCGAATTAATTCGTTTGCCCGAAATTAAAATCCAATTTTAACTTTGCGTCGAAATCCAATTTCCGCTAATATATCAAATATATTATTTTATCGATTAATTCCAAATTAATCGTTCTCTCTCTTTAATTAATATTTTATCCCAGATAAAATATCTCCGTAATTAATCCCAGATTAATTTTCTCTCTCTTCTAATTAATCCCAGATTAATAAAGTGTGAGTTATACGTCATCGGTGAATCATCGGGGAGCGACCCATGAGATCTCCGGATATGTTGGCAGTAAATATGGTCGTCGGACTATCCGAACACGTAAGTACCTCGTACTACGTTTTACCGATTCACAAGACAAGGTTGGCTTCTAGCAAAGCGCCATGCCTACCCAATTCTCCAGAAATATCCTTATAGGAATATTATATCTATATCAAGCGTAGTATACCGTAGTATTGCGTATTTCTGTCCAGTATCGGATAATCACGTGCTAGGCCTGGGGCTGGAATTGTGTCTGCCCCGTACGAAACACATGTCGGATGTCTGGTAACTAGTCTCTATAATTGGATAAACATGACCTAGTCATAATATCCCGATAGCTCGAGCATTTGAGAGCACTAATACCGTATCCTACGTGACCATCATCTTCATATGACTGGAGTGACACTTCCTTCCGTCTTGACATCACACCCAACACACTACGATTCTCAATATACCCAGCATTGGCGTACACAGAACCGGTTAAAGCCCTGGACGACCTCAACTAAAGTACATTGATTGTCGTATGTATTAGCGGTGCAAGTCTCAGGTTAAGACCAAATACACCTACCTACCCTGATTGCAGACTCCCATAGACACATAGTCATACTACCAATGGGATTCCGCGGGGTCAATCCAGAGCGAAGCTGTTTCCCGTACCATCGGTGAAACACAACCTCCTATTACACTTGCATGAGTATCCTATACCCAAATATATGAGAACTATGCCGTTGTGCCCTCACAAACGCGCACAAGTGTAATACTAGTCTTTTACGTATTTATCGATGTCCAATCTCGATAATACTCTGACTAGGGATATTTAATGATTTATCCTTCGTGAAATGATACTATCTCATATCATTCTCCGTCCAGGAACAAATCATAGGGACCTCTCATCACTTATATATCTAGGTGATCTAATCACAAATGATAAGAGTGCAATCTCCTTTGTCACATAGTTAATTTGTACAACAACACCATGATCTGTACAAATAGTGACGCTATGGGTCATAATTGTCCAACATGATATATATCACATATTCCTATCAGGATATTTCTGGAGAATTGGGTAGGCATGGCGCTTTGCTAGAAGCCAACCTTGTCTTGTAAATCGGTATAAACGTAGTACGAGGTACTTACGTGTTCGGATAGTCCGACGACCGTATTACTGCCAACATATCCGGGGATCTCATGGGTCGCTTCCTGAAGATTCACCGATGATGTATGACTCGCACTTTAATTAATCTGGGATTAATAGAAGAGAGAGAGAAAATTAATCTGGGATTAATTACGGAGATATTTTATCTGGGATAAAATATTAATTAAAGAGAGAGAACGATTAATTTGGAATTAATCGATACAATAATATATTCGATATATTATACGAAATTGGATTTCGACGCGGAATTGAATAGATTTTAATTCGGGCGAACGAATTAATTTAGAATTAATTCGTTAGCGATGTGAATAGTGATTTCTCTAGGCGTAATCATTTTATTACGTCGCGATGGAAAATTCGTTAATTTGGAATTAGCAAACCCGAGCCCGAGATTATTTACGAGCGCATTCGCATTTCGAGTTCGAGTGCGGCACGCAAGTCAAATCAAGCGTCAAATCGCTAGTCACATCAAGCGTCAAATCGCTAGTCACATCAAGCGTCAAATCACATGTCACTTTGAGTGATGTGACAATTTGATTGATTGATTTGAGTGATTGATGTGGTAGTTGAAAAGCATTAAAGGCATTTGCTTTTTGACTTTTGCTTTTTGCTTTTTGACTTTTGCTTTTTGATTTTTGGTAAATGAAAATGCTTTTGTATTTGTTTTATTTTTGGAAAATAAAATAAATATATAAGTAAAACATTTCATTTTCTCTCTCTACTATTCACGTTTTTCTCCCTTTTTCCCTCCACTATCTCACACGGCTTTGAGCCTTCTTCTTCTTCCTTCTGTTTTTGGTTCGACCGAGTGACAAGGAGAAGAAAAGAAAGTGTTTTGTGGCAAAACATAGTGCTAGCACACACATGGGTTTATATTATGGTGATAGGGAAACTTATACATGAGCATGGAACCATTTTGGAGCTTGAAGCTTGGAGCTTCCATGGTGTTCATCAATGGCCGGTCATTGAGGAGACATAAACCACCAAAACCGAGCAGCCCACAGTCACAGAAGCTCACTGCCGAGCTTAACAAGGAGGAAGAAACACATCTTGTTCTTCGTAGCATCAAACCCATCAATGTGAGTATGTATTCTGCCTTACTCCTTGATGTATTCATGCGTTTTTGTGCTTGAATTGGATGATTCTTGGGACCTTATAAGAACTCAACAATGGTATCAGAGCTTACTTCAAGCATGAAAAAGTTAGGGTTAAAATTGGGTAAACTCAATTTGAGCATCAAATGGGCAAATTGTTTGTTATAGTATGCTTGAATGAGGTTGAATTGATGTTGTGTATGTTCAATTTCATGAAATTTGGTTGGATCCATTTTTCCCCAAATTTTGGGCATGGCAAATTGGGTAAAATCAATTGAAGCATGATTTGGTTGAATTGATTGATTAAGTATGCTTGTATGTTGATTAATTGAAGTTGTGTATGTTCAATTACATGAAATTGATTGGATCCATTTTCCCCCAAATTTTGGGCATGGCCGAAAATTGAGACCCTAATATCTTGGTGAATTTTGTTTGTTTGATCATTGGATGACTTGAAACAAGTGGTACTGTTAATTTGAAGTTCAATTGGATTGAATTTTGATTTGGAATAATTTTCCCCAAATTAAAGTAGGCTTGGCCGAATTCAATTGGATATGAAATTCATTGTGTTTTTTTTTGTATTTTGATTCATTGGATGAGTTTAATTGATTTGAGAAATGAGGATTATGGATTCAATTTGATTGAAACCGAATCGGATTGAAAAACCCCTAATTGCCGAGACTTTAAGCATGTAAATTGGGTTTGATTTTGATAAATTGTGTTGGACACTATTTAATGTAGAAATGCATGATTAAGTATTCTAATTGATGGTTTAGAAATATTAATTGGGTGGTTAATTGTGTATTACACTTAGGTTAATTAATTATGGAATTTAGAATTTATAAGTTAATTATTGGGCTTGTTTTTGGAAATTGGGCCTTAAAGGTTGTAATTGGGCTTTTGGGCTTGGTTGTGCCAAGTTAGGTTTAGGCCAATTTGGTTGGATCCAATTGGGCCCAAAACCACATCCATAAAGTCCAATTATGACTTAATGGACCTTAATTATTTAATTGGGCATAATGGGCCAAAATTAATTTAAAGGCTTATGGGGTAAATCCCGGATTGGATTTTGGTTATTCGGTTTGACCCGAGTTGACCAAAAGTCCACGCCTTAAGAAATTAATTAAAAGCCCATTAGACTTTAATTAAATAAACATTAGATGTTTATCGGGCTTTGAGACCCGTAACGATTGAATTTGGAATTTAAATCGTATATGTTCATTAATAAAAGTGTAATATTTAATTTGGAATTAAATAGTGAATTAGAATTAAATGCGTATTAATTGGATTTTAATTATGTAGTTTAATTTAATTGAGAATTCGTACTTTGAGTACTTATTCGCAAAACGAGTTTGACTGGAGCAAAAATCAAATCGTTGTTTGAACATTGGATGATCACTAATTATCAGATTAATTAATTTGATTAGATTGATTGATAACATGCTTGTATGAATACATGGTTGCGATGCATGAATAATGTATATCGGATGGATATTAGTCGGGTGGGGCAATTTTGGAAATTGTGTAATAAATTGATTTATTAATTGGACCTGCGTGTCCAGCCTTATCACCTCTATACTCTTTGTATTCTCTTCTCACCTATTCCCCTCAATGTAAATGAGGTTTCTTTAGAAGTGTAGTGTAACGGGTAGAAGTAAATACATGTACTAGTTAGAGAGAGAAAATGAGAGATTTGATCTAGGATCAATGTAAAGTATCCATCCGCATATCATTATTATTTTATTTCATATGCGTTTTATTATGTGTTTAGAATGCATGTTTAAGGGTGTATGATGTGATGAGACCTTAACAAAGATAATAAATTGGTTGCCAATTTGCACGCGAAAACCCTCGCTAAATATTAAGCGTCTTTCTTTCCATTGAGTGATTCTTACTCAAGATCCAAAACTGGCATTGGCTTGTTGGCCAAAGTCAAGGCATTGTCCGTTGAGGATGTTTTGAATCACGAAGGCTTTGTTCCATATCAGTGTCTTGTCCAAGTTGTGATTTGTTGGCCAAAGTCAAGACCACTTCTTGTCCATCGACATTGATTACGAAGCTTTCCATGGTCAATGGGTCGCGCCTTGACTGGGATCACTAAGTTTGTTGTGCCAAAGCCAATGCTTAGTTGATTCAGAGGAAAAAGGTTAGGTAATACATTGGATGTATTGGCATATATAAGATATATGTTTCGGACTTGGATGTCCACCTACCGGATCTAGGAATTGGATTAGATCCAATTGATCTTAGAGATCTACCTAGTTAATTATCATACAATTTGTTGGCCAAAGTCAAGATTGTGTGATATTTAACGGGATCCTAGCCCACTAGAAACATGGTTTCCCGAGTACTCGACAGAGGGTTAGAGGCTCGCGAAAAAAATAGTGGGAGGCAAGAATTGAATTTGCAATACTCATTCAATTACTCGCCGTACGCGCTCATTCAAATTATTTCGTCGTTAGATTAAGTGTTAGTTGGACTAATATTTAATTGTTGTTTTATAAGCAGTTGGACTGTATTATAGTTGATTATATATAATTGGATTATATTAATCAATATATTTGAATTCATTAATTTCGATTTACAGTTGATTTTATAATTGGATTATAGTAATCAATGTAATTGAGGTTAATTAATTTAAATGATATTTGATTATATAGTTGGACTATTATAATCATATATAATAAATAGTACCACAAATCGTTGATTAAATAGTTGGACTATTAGAATCAAGAAATAAATGAAAGATTAGTGTTTAAAACATAATCCTGGGTGAAAATGTATTTAAACGACTTTAATTTTCTAATTGGGAATAAAATTTCAGGATGGTCCTGGAAAATAATAAGTTACTTTATTTGATAAAATAACGTATTATGCCTAAAACCCGGAGTTAAGCAAATAAGTGGAACATGATATTTGGAATATTCATGTAATGATAACTTTAGTGCTTAATCCATTATACTTGTCATATAGACTCCTTGATTTCTTTATCAGAACTAAGGATTAGATTCTTAAACTATGATAATGAAATTGAAGGACTTTCATGGATCTATTTTAGATCTTTTAAAATACTAAAATTGCAATTGATAATTCTTGAAGAATTAATGATTAATCTCAAGGAGATAAAGTCAAATTTTACAATTAGGCAAGTAGCACAAGGAGCACCTTACTTCGATATTCTAGAAACCCGAGGCTTGGCCAAAGGCTACTAGAATGTTGAAAAGGTCAAAGGCAAAATAATTATAATCTTCTAGGAAGATAAAAGGACATATCCCAAGAAGGAATAGAAGACGAGCAAGGCTCTGACTTCAAATATGATTGTCATAATTATGGTCACCGCTAGTATTAAAATTAGATTTTAGATACTTAGTGTGATACTTAAAATATATATTGATGTTCAGAATCTATTTTGAACAGGATACTGACTTCAATTGAGATTATCTGCGAATTGGAAACGGGACGAAAGTCGCTGTTTTAACCGTAAATACCTGAATTTAGGAACAACCTTCGGTTAGTACTTAATTAAGAAACTGTTATAATGTAACTAGTTTGACTAGAAATATTATCTCTATATCAGTGTTTAACCCGCTGCGGGTGAACCTTTATATTCTAGAACACTAAAGTGTTTTATTATGTAAAGATGATATTGAGATAAACACATTAGATGTGAATAACAGAATTTATATTTTGAATATAAATAATATCTCAAATATATAACATGACAAATAAATAGCTCAAACGATTTGATCAATTAAGAAACTGATTGTGGCATAGTTGTCAGGGACACTATTAAACAAGAATCGTATATCCACACTTTCGAAGAGTGGGTACTAGGACTAATTTGTTTCTAATCAAATAAAGTCTACGAATCTAGTTTATTGGGCAAAGTGCCTAAAACACTATTTACTTCGTAAAAGTGTAAGTACCACTGATCTGTTAGTCCTAGTTCATAGTGAAGCAAGTGGGCCCATATCTAGCTAGGCTAGATGTGGATATGAATATTTCGTGACCTTTACGGATGTGGCATCGCTTTATGGTTGCGTGTTTCTTTTGAAGAACACAAATCGGAAACTTTCGCAGTTTCGACACGAAATAGACAAACAGATCGGCTAAAGTATTAAACCGTCACGGTAAGACCGTAATGGAAAATACTTAAGCAATAAGTTTCTAAAATACTTGAAAGAGTGTAGTATTCTTTCAATGAGGACTCCTCCCGGAACACGTCAGTTTGACGGTGTGTCCGAATGGATTAACTGAATTTTGTTAGACATGATAAGGTTAATCACGAGTCACTCTGAGCTACCATTTCCTTCAACGGATAAGCTTAAATAGTGCAAGAATTATTTTGAATAAGGTTCCATAATAATCTGTTTGACAGATATCATATTAGATATGAACGGGAAAGAAACCGAGTTTCACATTCCTGAATATTTGGGAATGCTAGGCATATGTTTGGATGATACCAAACTAAAACCCAGATAGGATAAGTGCCAATTGTAGGTCATCCTAGGGATACCATAAGTATTGTACTTATACACCTCACATGAGAACAATTAGATTGATTGCTCACCATGCGGTTTTCCTAAGAGAAATACCGATATGCAGTGGTAAGTGGGAGTATAGTATAACTCGATGAAAATCAGAGTAATACTGTTCAAGGCACCGAATCTTAATGGAACATAAATAGTTCTTCAAGGATGAAACTATACCATTACTCTTCGAATACACAAGAACCGCGTAGGTCGGATAGAGTCAGAAAACAACCTGGGGTATGGGTTTCTGATCTCGCCTCATAAAGATGTCTATCTTATTGAGGAATACCAACTGACTACGTATGAGGAAGTGATACAAGGTATCAACTCCCTAATTATGGCAAAGTGCCATGAATCCGAATTGGATTCCATGTATATCAACTATGTTTGAATACTAGTTGATGTACCGCAAGACATTGTGCCTATTGATACTATAAGTCTTTAAGGAAGACATACATGGATGACAACATACCAACGTACTAAGCTAGGACTTGTAGCGAAAAGGTAGAGTTATCAACATTGTGTTGATTGCGACGAAACCTTTTACCTATTGCCACGGTAAATCCATTTGGATAATGCTTGCTGATGCTGCATGTTTCATTCATGAAATGTGGCAGCTGAATGCCAAAACCGCTTTCCTTAACGGAAACCTTTCGGAGGATGTTTACAATATCCTGTCGGTTTTGTCGAACCATAACAAGCAAACTAGGTTTATTTGCAGGTTATTCGATCCATAGATGGATTGAAGCAAGCATTGAGTGCTTAGAATTATCATTTTGATGTAATCATAATGGTGTATGATTTAATTCAAAAACGAAAATAATTCTTTTGTATATAAGGAGGTTAGTGGGAGCGCACTGACAGTGAATGTCCTGAGTGATGATGATATATCATTTTGTGGAAATGATATTACCATAAAATAATCAGTGAAAGCTTGGCTTTCATGATAACGACTATGAGTCGTAACAACGGTACAATAAAAATGTAGAATAACGGTACAATGAACTGGAATCTTCCAAGCAAGATACTGTTACCGAATAAACAACAAATGCGGGTTAATTGCAGCAGCTGAGGCAGCAAAAGAAGCCATCTGGGTCAATAAAAAATCTAATTAGATTAGATATAATTCTGTTAGCAGATGAGCTAGGCGTCAGCACATGCTAAAGAATTAATGGTTTCATCAACGATCCAGATAAGTACTTCGATATTCATCTGATTCGTTCGGATCATACATCGTGGCGATGTGATGATCGAATAAATCGCATCAAGATGATATTTATACAAATCCGCTGACGAAAGCCTTTTCTCAGCAGTTTGAGCCAACCGTACATAGTTCGGGTGTTAGACACTCAAGTGACTGGCTATAGGCCAAGTGGGAGATTGTTGGACAATTATGACCCATAGCGTCACTATTTGTACAGATCATAGTGTTGTTGTACAAATTAACTGTGTAACAAAGGAGATTGCACTCTTATCATTTGTGATTAGATCACATAGATATATAAATGATGAGAAGTCCCTATGATTTGTTCCTGGACAGAGAATGATATGAGACAGTATCAGTCCACGAAGGATAAATCATTAAATATCCCTAGTCAGAGTATTATCGAGATTGGACATCGATAAATATGTAAAAGACTAGTATTGCACTTGTGCGCGTTTGTGAGGGCACAACGACATAGTTCTCATATATTTGGGTATAGGATACTCATGCAAGTGTAATAGGAGGTTGTGTGTTACCGATGGTACAGGAAACAGCTTCGCTCTGGATAGACCCCCCGCGGAATCCCATTGGTAGTATGACTATGTGTCTATGAGAGTCTGCAATCAGTGTAGGTGTATTTAGTCTTAACCTGAGACTTGCACCGCTAATACATACGACAATCAATATACTTTATTTGAGGTCGTCCAGGGCTTTAACCAGTTATGTGTACTCCGATACTGGGTATATTGGGAATCGTAGTGTGTTGGGTGTGATGTCAAGACGGAAGTATCACTCCAGTCATAGTGGAGATGATGGTCACGTAGGTTACGGAACTCGTTCTCTTAAATGCTCGAGCTATCGGGATATTATGACTAGGTCATGTATATCCGATTATAGAGACCAGTTACCAGACATCCGATATATGCTTCGTACGGGGCAGACATAATTCCAGCCTCAGGCCTTGCACGTGACTATCCGATACTGGAAAAAAATACGCAATACTACGGTATACTACGCTTGATATAGATAATATATTCATATAAGGATATTTCTGTAGAATTGGGTAGGCATGACGCTTTTCTAGAAGCCAACCTTGTCTTGTAAATCGGTATAAACGTAGTACGAGGTACTTACGTGTTCGGATAGTCCGACGACCGTATTTACTGCCAACATATCCGGCGATCTCATGGGTCGCTTCCCGAAGATTCACCGATGATGTATGACTCGCACTTTAATTAATCTGGGATTAATTAGAAGAGAGAGAGAACATGAGGCCTCACCAAGTATTCTCTGATTCTGTCGAATGCTTCCTGACACTGCTTATTCCATTTTACCGGTTGGTCTTTCCTCAACAGCTTGAAGATAGGCTCACACACTGACGTCAACTTTGCAATGACTGACTGATATACTGGATTTTCCTAAGGAATGCTCTGATATCTTTTTCCTAACCCAACGGGTATCTATGATGGATTTTAAGACACAAGGGTTAACATGATGCATGTATGCATGAGATGCATGAGATGTATGCGATGCATGAAATATATAAAATCATAAAAAGAAACTTTAAACTACTTGGCCCATTATCATTTTAAAATATTTAATCACACCATCGCGTGGTGCAAACTTGTTCCAGTTGAAAAGGCCCAACAGGTTTACATTTTGCGATGATATGACTAAATGACTTCAAATGATAAGAGGCCCATTCACAAAAATGGCCCACCGATATTTTAGAAGTATTTGGCCCAACTGTCAAAGGACATGAACTTGTCCCAGTTTAAATGGCCCGATAAGTTCACATTTTTTGACAAAAGGTCCAACTGGATCCAAATGACGGCGGTCCAACACACAAACATAAAGTGAATAACTACTAGTTCTTTATGGCTAAGTTCCGCAAGTGGGTTCACGGGGCGCGAACAAAGGCTCTCGCTGACGAAGGTTTGCCCACCACTAGGACTCCCCACTCAAGGGTTCAAGGGACCAAGTGAGCGCACGCTTTTTATACCTTACGGTACGTGCCAACAACTTACGGTGTGTGACTAACTGTCGAATGTATTTCTCGTTGTAGATTCCCCAGAGTGAGGGTGGAGCGAGGCTCTCTTAAGTACCCAAGCCTCTTAGGCTCTTATCGCTTGGTGTCAGGAATAAACAACGAGTCCTCCAAACTAGTCTGTCATAACGAGCTACAAGTAATGATTATCTAGGTGCCTTCACAGCTTTTCCCCGAAGGGTAGTGAGTGAAGGAAGACACCCAACCATCACCTAGCTTCAACAATGCCTTTGATTAACCCCCTCAACCCACTATAGAAAAAGTCAACCAATGCACAAATTATACACATCACAAGACATGATTTCAGGGCCGATTCTCTATCCCCAGTGGAGTCGCCAGACTGTAGACAACAGAACCTGGACGACGCATGTTGTTCTAGGCTCGCGGCACTAGTGGGAGTACGGAGTAGTCCGTGGGGAACTAAACCGGAGAATAATGGAGTCGCCACCCGGTGTGAACCGGGACAAAGATTTAAGGCCGCACTCACCCCTCGTAAGGGAAGACCTCAAACCATTGGGTTCGGAATGGTCCCTTACTTATGTCACTTGTGATGATATAATTTGTGCAATAAATCGATCGAGTCTACTCAATAATCATGCTCAAGGGTACTTAGATCTAACATGCTTTGATCTAGCTAATTCCTAATCTAAGTTTGCATGTTTTAAAGTAAATCTTTAAACGGTAAACACGCAATACAATACAACAAGCATGTTGAACAAACAACTAACTAAACATAAACATAATTTAAACAACGCATCATGCATAAAGAAATGATATGCCTAAATAACATAATCATGCTTTGAAAATTAAATAATAAACTAAACTAAATCATGCTTTAAAATAATAAATAAACAACCTATAAACTATAACATGCTCAAATACATTTTGGATGAGACGGAATATGTGTCTCTTAAGTGGTACGTGGCATTGTATCCCGAGAGCAGACTGCAATACCGTCCATTCGGAATAGGCTACAGAATTTACGTCCGGGTTTCCATCCGATATACCACAAAAGGGAACACATATCCCGCTCATCCAACAATCACATCATGCTTCAAACGACTCTCATGCAATAATATTCTTAAAATAAATGAATTAAAACGAAAGATATAAGTGAAAAGGTGCCCTCAGGACTAACCTTTTTTTTCGTCTCAAGAAAGGGCGTTACACATCCGTTGGAAGGGCGAATGATCCGCTACTTTTCCGATTTGTTTGCTCAACGTTTTTCCTCGTTGTTTTGATGTTCGTGCTGCTGTTTTTTTGTCCGTTTCGCTACTGTTTTACTGCTGCGTTTCAGGTCACTGTTTTGGTCTTTTAGTGGACTGTTTTGGGCGATTTGGAGGGCCAATGGGGCTGCGGTTTTGAGGGGTTTTTTGGGGGTATTTATGCAGTTTTTGTGTAGTTTTGGGGTGATTTTGGGGCTGTTTTGGTGGATTAAAATCGCACAAAAAACTGGGCAGAACAGTGAGCTAAGTTGCGGCAGTTCAAGGTGCAGTGAGGGGCGTTTTTGGGACTGGTTTGGGCGTTGAATGAGGCTATGATTGGAGGGGGTTTTGTGCGACTTTAGGGCAGTATTTGAGGCTTATTTTGGTCTGTTTTGGGGCTGTGAATGGAGGCTAAGATGCGGCAATGGAGGCTTAAGTTTATGGCTTGGGCGTGAAGGGTATTGATGAAGGGGGGGAGATGCGGCAATGGAGGGTATTTGGTCTTGAAGGTGCGGCAATGGAGGCTTCAGGGGGATGCTTGGGTGTGCAATGGAGGCTTGAGAGAGTGCTTTAGGCGTGCTTGAGGGAAGTATATGTGCTAGGGTTTGAATGGGTGGTGAAGGCCTCTTTTTATAGGCAAAAGAGAGGAGACTTTCCTAATCCGACTAGGAGTAGGATTTCCATTGATGGTGACATCTCTTTAATTTAGGAATAGATCTCCTAATTTAGGATTGTGATTGGATTTGATTTGATTTCTTCTAATTAGGAAAGGATTTTACTTGATTTTAGCATGTGATAAATGTGCCTTTACCTAATAAAAAGGGATATGGGCGTGAAAGTGACTCCCTTGGGCGTGGGTTTGGTTTGGCTTGGTGGGCTTGGGTATTTTGGGTTTGGTGAGTGGTCTACGAGGGTTTTGGGCCTAAGATAAGCTTTGAAACAGAAGTCCAACAAACAACCGAAGTCAAACAACGAGGTTAAATCCAACAAGAATTCCATTTTCCAACTTTACCCTTCCAACGTTCGTTTCCCGCGGCTTTCACAACTAAAGAGGTAATGTCTCCATACGGGACTCATCACATGGACTTATATGCAAAAATGTAGTGCCTACACTAGGTTAGAGGTGGATATGAATACTTCGTAACCTTCACGGATGTGGCATCACGTTACGGTTATGTGTATCTTATGAAACACAAATCAGAAACTTTTGATAAATTCAAAGAGTTTCGACACGAAGTAGAAAAACATACTAGTAAAAGTATTAAAAACATTACGGTCGGACCATAATGTAAAATACTTAAACATATGAGTTTCAAGATTACTTGAAATAGCATAGTATTCTTTCACAGTGGTGAAAGGGTTATAAGGGGGAAATATCGGTAAAGCAGCGGAATTGCGGAAAATCAAAATTTTCCGATTTCAAAACTTTTTCTCAGATTGATAAAATAAACTTATTTATTTATTATCCAATCATCAAATTATGAAAAATTACACAATAAATCATATTTTTGTGGAATTACCGAATTACCCCTAAACGTTGCATTTTGTTCATTTTAGTCCGAAATTGTTCAAAACAATTTTGAATGATTCTAAATAATTTCTAATATGAATCCAACATGTCCCAAATGTCAAGATATAATTTGCAACATAAAAACCCAAATTTTAGCCATAAGGCCGAGAGCCTCAATTAGGCACCAAAGTGTGCATTTTGCATTTTCAATGTTCAAAACACATCCAAATGAAATCCAATCAACATAAGATTTTATGTGTATCATATACACATACAAATAGATAACATATATGAAAATCCCAAAATTTGGAGTGGTTTATGAACCCTAATTTTTCAATTTCATCAAATTGTCCAATTTTACCAAATTTACAAAATCCAACACTTTAATCCATTCAATACTTCACCAATCAAGCCTCACCACTTTGAAACAACTCTAGAACAATTCTAGGTCACCAAGGAGTGGCTTACTAACTCTAGAATGGCAACTTTGATTTTCTAAAAATCAAAAGAGAGCTTATGAGAGCATTTCAAGCTCACTTTGAAACAAAACATGCATACATCTTTCTTCCAAGTTCATAACCAATTAAAACATAAAATATAAGTGAAGAGACAACATCAAAGCAACCCAAGATGAAGCTAAGTGTAGGCATTGCATTTTTACACATTAGCCCAATGATGAGTCTCGTATGGAGGCAACTACCTCTTTAGTCATGAAAGTCGCGGGAAACGGACGTTGGAAGGGTAAAGTTGGAAAATGGAATTTTTGTTGGATTTAACCTCGTTGTTTGGCTCCGGTTGTTTGTTGGACTTCCGTTTCAAAGCTTACCTAAGGCCCAAAACCCAAACCAAACCCAAAATACCCAAGTCAAACCAAGTCAAACCAAAACCACACACCCAAGGAGAGTGATTCACGCCCATGCCCTCTTTATTTAGGTATATGCACATTTATCACATGCTAAAATCTTGTAAAATCCTTACATAAATAAAAGAAATCAAATCAAATCCCTATCAAATCAAATCCAATCACAAATCCAAATTAGGAGATCCATTCATTGTTAGACACCAATTAGGAGATTCTTTCCTATTCAAATTAGGAAAGTCTTCTCTCTTTGCCTATAAAAAGAGGCCTTCACCCCCATTCACAAACCTAGCACATATCCCTCTCTCAAGCACGTCCAAGCACTTTGTGAAGCCTCCATCACACGCCCAAAGCCCTCCTCAAAGCCTCCATTGCCGCAACACCAAGCCAAGACACCTCCATTGCCGCATCTTCTCTTCTTCACCAATCCCCTCTCATGCCCAAGCCTTAAACACAGCCCTCCATTGCCGAGTTCCAACCATCACTCACAGCCCTAAACACCCTAAAATAAACCTTATTCACAGCCCTCAAGTGCCGCAAAACACCCCCCAAAAGCAGCTCCAAATCAGCGCCCAAACCAGTCCCTGAAAACGCCCCACTGCACCAGTGAACTGCCGAGTTTAGCTTGCTGTTCTGGTCAGTATTTGTTGCGACTTTGGCCTATAAAAAAGTCCTAAAATCACCTAGAAACCACCCCAAAAACCTCCATAAAGTTTCCCTAAAAAATCCCCACAAACGCACCTCCCTAAGCCTTCAAAATCACCCAAAACAGTCCACTAAACGACAAAAACAGTGACCTGAAACGGAGCAGCGAAACAGCTGCGAAACAGACTTAAAACAGCAGCCCAAGCATCAAAAAAATGAGGGAAGACATTGAGTAGACAAATCGGAAAAGCATCGGATCAATCTCCCTTCCAACAGACGTGTAACGCCCTTTCTTAGACGACAAAAGAGGTTAGACCTGAGGGCACCTTTTTACTTATCTTCTTTATTTTTGTTTTATTTATTTTGATATATAATTGCATGAGAGTAGTTTGAGGCATGATGTGATTGTTGGATGAGCGGGATATGTGTTCCCTTTTGTGGTATATCGGATGGAAACCCGGACGTAAATTCTATAGCCGATTCCGAATGGACGGTAGTATGGTCTGCACTCGGGATACAATGCCACGTACCACTTAAGATACACGTATCTCGTCTCATCCAAATTTGTATTTGAGCATGTCATAGTCTTTAGGTTATTCATTTATTATTTAAAGCATGGTTTAATTTAGTTTGTTATTTATTTGTTAAAGCATATTTAGGTTGTTCTTTATGCATGTTATTAGTTTATGATGTGTTTGGGTAATGACTTATACATGTTGATTTAATGGTTCAATATGCTCGTTGTGTTATATTGCGTGGAGTTATTTGGATGAAAGCATGTTAGATCTAAGTACCCTTGAGCATGAATGTTGAATAGATTTGGTTAGTTTATTGCACAAATTATATCATCACAAATGATATAAGTAAAAGACCATTCCGAACCCAACGGTTTGAGGTCTTCCCTTGCGAGGGGTGAGTGCGGCCTTAAATCTTTGTCTTGGTTCACACCGGGTGGTGACTCCATGTTATTTCGTACTTTCCAACTAGGCCGCGAGCCTAGAACAGCGTCGCCCAGGTTCTGTTGTCTACACTAAGGATGTTAGAAATATTTTTTATATTGAAAGCTTTAAAGAAAAACTTACAAAAGCATGATTTTTCCAAGCTTTCTTCTTTAGCCTCCAAGCCTTTTTCTATCAACTCTATTATGTTTATTTGGTAATTTATGAATTCCTTAAACCCTAAAAGATGAAACAAAATAATATATACCTCACACAAATGCCCTTGGCCGAATTTGGTGAAGGAAAAATATCAAGATATTATATTTTTGTTTCATTTAAAATCAACTTGTCAACTTGTCAACTTTAATCATCAAACCATTCAATGAATAAAGTAAGTCAACAATTGCAACTCAAAAATATAATAATTATATTTAGTTTAGGGTCTTGGCCGAATTTGGTGATAAATGAAAGAAATTGATATTTCAATTTTAAACAATTTAAAACAAATATCAAAGAAGTCAAATCCAATTTGACTATCATTTCATTTACTTTAAAGTCAACAATAAATACTTATAATCATTTCCTAACTTTATCATTTGGTGAGATATTTATATTTTAATTATATTAATCATTTAACAATTAAATAATTAAATAATTAATTAAATATAAATATCTCAAATATATGTATTATATTTACTTTAAATATCTCAAATACATATATATTAATGATATATGTCAAATACCTTTATTTGACAATTTATTAATGTGTATTTAATAATATCATATATTAAATATAAATACACATTAATTAGGAAATGACGGTTCGGCCCGTTCGTATGTATTTTTCGTTTAACGTTTAAACGATTTATAAATAATCACCATTATTCATAAAAGTTGCTCTAGTTCTCTACGAGTATATTTCATTAGTGAGACTCTCTAGATTCAAGCATATCTGTCACAAAATCCAATTTCGTGTCCATAATTTACCCACCCGTAAATTATGATGACCACAGATAAACTAGCTGAATCATACAGGTCGAGGTCATTGCATACGTATAATCCCTCCATCACAGGTATCTGGATAATCCCAGAGATATAGATGTAAACGTCAAATCTCTATAGGTATTATCCCGTCGACGTTTCTATTAGCAATCTATAAATAACATTCGGAACTGATTTATGAAGTATACTATGGCCATAGATTTAACTGATTGCTAATCACATATGGACTACCTATGCTCTGTACACAGAACTGACAGATCCTATCTTGACACACACAGGATATCTTGAGGATCAGTCCACACCCAACGAACAAGCGGAGGTCTGATCTAAATAGATCAGTGACGTGACTGCCATCTAAGTGTGGAGGATGTCTCATACATCCACAGTGGTATCTCAAGTCGAAGGACCACTATGCTACTCAACCCAAGAAGATTCTTATTGACATTGGTTTACCATCCATTAAGAATCTTCAGTGAGTCATTCAATGTTTATCCACTATAAACACCTACATGTCTATACGAGTCTCCTAAGACTCATGGTTCATTGGGTAAACCATCGGACCAAGTCTCGATATACGACATATACTGGTCTCAATGAATTTGACTAACCGACCCGTGTTAGTAAATCTTGACCAGAAGCTATATTTGATAATACACATTTAGCAGTGACACTTCCCAATGTCAATTACAAACTACTTTTGTAACTGTGTACTGCATTATATATTATCGGGCCTTTGTCTAATATATACATATCACTAAACCACATTTAGTTTCAATCTAATTATAATCAGATCAAATACGTATATAAAAACAAGAGGTGCAACCATAAATAAGTAATATTATGGAAAAAAGGAATTGATCGTATTCATGAATCAGACATAAATACGATGTGGATTGGCGCTCTGACCACCAAACCCAACAATTTCTCCCACTTGCTCTTGTGCCAATCCAAGATATCATATATACATCTCAATGTATATCGTATACGTATAGCCCTCAAAAGCTCACCTAGTACTTAAGAGGTAGGCAACAAGAAGTAGGTCCGCTATTACATATTGAGTTTGTCAAACAAACTACATCGTTTCCCATAGCCAGCATCTCTCATATTTTGTAGAATCTAAATTATACATTAATATGACTCTGATGCTACATCAGTATTGTGCTACAACTATTGAGTTGTCCAAGTATTTAGGGATTAAATCTAAAATACTATGAAGACAACCGCAAACACAACAATAATGCAAAACTTTTAGTTTATAAGGTCACTATGCAACTTCATAAGTCAATACTTCATACGTTGCATTTAATTCCACTATATAGTAGAATCCTTCGTGACACTCGAACTGCATCTTTTCTGACTCTTCATGACGTAGACAGTCTAACGTCATAATTAGACTCAAAACCCAAATGAATACAGACTAAATGCTCCATGAATTAGAAACTCATTCTTAATATCTGAAAGATCACAAAGAACGTGTTTCAAGATCCATCATATGGTCTAGGGTATCAAAATAACTCGTAACAATTACGATCAAATCGATATCTTTAATCGCACATAATAAAGTATTCATTATGTCATCATCAAATGATTCACAAGATTGATTAGACATTCTAATCAATATCTCTTTCGAAAAAATGAATCATCCTTTACGAAAGATGAATAATATATACAAGACACACATTAACTGTCAAACAGTTATACTAACTGTCATACAGATAGCCTTATTATGTCTTTTATTAGATCATATCTAATGCAAGACTAATAGGAGTATCTCACAAGTCTATTAGTTTTATATCTTATATAAAACTTTATATCGTATATAACAGAGACTACTCCCACTGTTTTCACGGAGTAAATAAGACTTAGGTAAACCTTTTACCTTACAAACATCTCATTATTACTATAATAATGATAATGTTGTTAGGATATATAACACTAGAAAGTAATTTGTACGCTCCCACTAACCCTTTAATCACATAAGTATTCTCTATTCTTTGACAAGATCAGACAATCTGACGATATCAAAAATAGAGAACAAGATTTATGGAAGACTTATCCGAGTCTACAATAGGCTCTATAAGCTAGCACACTAAACTGCGATCTCAACAGAACACAAACTCTACGGCCATTCCAGAATGAACTCTTCAAACAAAGAAATCACAACTGATCTCTTATCTGAATAAGTCATTCAAAAATGCCACTTTGCATTCTTTAGTTAAAATATACAGTTTAATATCAACATTAACCAATATATCTTTAATTGTTCAATTAGTGTGACTAGAGATAAGTTTTCTCAGAATCTACAATAGATTGCTGAGTATAACTTTTCTCACTGTCATACTATAAAGGTCAAACCTTTAATAAGCTCATACTACTTTCGCTGCGCAAACAATTAGCACATATCATGAACTAATTCATAATAAAAGCGTAATCAAGTTCAAAACTTGATCGTAGTAAGCTATGAAGAATCTTAGATCTATGGTTCAATGGTGAACTTCTAGAATCGATATCAAATATTGCTTCTATTATAAGTTATAAGATAATTTTCTTCGGTAAAAAAATAACAAAATCATTAAGTATCAAATACTCGTAAATGATTCTGATATCATATTAAACTTATATAGAAGATGTATAAGGGTTGTTTCATCTTATTAATTACGTAGTTCCATTTATAATTTATCATTCTCACATTTGACTTCAATAAGTTAAGTCTTTTCTACAATAATTAATAATTTTACTTACTTGCCTGAGTCATTTCCATTTGCTCTGCACGAATCAAGTATATTTGATATCAGTTCGGCCAGAACTACCGCATTTAACCTTGGTCACCTGAAAGTCCTATGGAAATTCTGATTGCAAGTGAGGTTACCTCCGAGGAGAGGGATAAATTAGAAGAAGTATTGGTCAAGTATGCCAAAGTATTTGCTTGGTCCTATGAGGACATGCCTGGGGTAGATAGAAGCATCGCCCAGCATGCAATTCCAACTTATCCGAATATGAGGCCAGTGAAACAGAAACTCCGACGGATGAGACCACAATGGGCTGAGAAAGTTAGAGAAGAGGTCAAGAAACAGATAGATGTGGGGTTCTTAGAAGTAGTAAAATATCCCGAATGGTTGGCAAATATTGTGCCGGTGCTGAAGAAAGAAGGAAAAGTCAGAATGTGTGTGGATTACAGAGATCTCAACAAAGCCTGCCCGAAGGATGACTTTCCTTTGCCTCATATTGATGTATTGGTTGATAGCGCAGCCTTGTCCGCCATGTACTCGTTTGCTGATGGCTTCTCAGGGTATAATCAGGTTCTGATGGCTGAGGAAGATAAGCACAAGACGACCTTTGTTACAGAATGAGGTACTTTTTGTTACAAGGTGATGCCATTTGGGCTCAAGAATGCCGGAGCTACTTATCAGCGGATGGCCACTACATTGTTCCATGACTTGGTGCACAAAGAGATTGAGGTATACATGGATGATATGATGGTGAAATCAGAGACAAGAACTGAGCATGTAGAAGCATTAGAAAAGTTCATTCAGAGAGTTGACAAGTGCAACTTGCGGCTGAATCCCAAGAAATGTGTGTTTGAGGTGACATCATGAAAGTTGCTTGGCCAGACAGTAGGGATGGGTAGAATAGAGGTAGACTCTGAAAAGATCAAAGCAATCACTGGGATGCCTGCACCGAAGACAAAGAAAGAAGTCAGAGCATTCCTGGGGAAGATTCAGTACATCAGTTGGTTCATCACCAAGTTGACATAAATGTGTGAACCTATCTTCAAACTATTGAGAAAAAACCAGCTAGTGAAGTGGAATGAGCAGTGTCAAGCAGCCTTCGACAAGATCAGAGAATACTTGGTAAAGCCTCCTGTATTGAAACCTCCGAGGCCGGGTAAACCCTTGGTATTGTATTTGGCCATAGAGTCAGAATCACTTGGGGCATTGATGGTACAGGCAGATGAGACCGGGGTAGAGCATGCAGTCTATTATCTGAGTAAGAAGATGCTCCCGTATGAGGCTCGTTATCAAGAAGTAGAGAAGATCTGTCTTGCAGTAGTATGTGCTTCCAGGAAATTACGGCATTTTTTTCAGTCTTACAAGATCCAGGTAGTGGCAAAGGAGAATCCTCTGAAGTATCTACATTCAGTACTGTCGCTAGTGGGGAAATTGGGCAGATGGTTAGTATTGCTGACAGAGTTTGACATTGAGTATCTCACCTCCAAAGTGATCAAAGGGCGAGCAGTAGCAGAGTTTCTGGCATTGCAACCTGTTGAAGGGGATCAATATAAGTTTGAATTTCCAGATGAAGAGATCCAAGCAATAACAGTTCAGAAATGGAAGATGTATTTTGATGGAGCAGTGAATTACAAAGGAGCTGGAATTGGGATCGTGATAGTGACCCCCAAGGGAGAGACTTTGCCTTTGGCCAAGAGGTTGACGTTCAGAGTAACTAACAACATGGCCGAGGTTGAGGCATGTGCTTTTGGTTTGACTGCATTGATATCCTTGAAGGCTGAGAGTGTGGAGATCTATGGAGATTATATGTTGGTAGTCCAACAGATGCGGGGAGAATGGGAGTTGAAGGAAGAAGGGTTGAAACCTTACCTGTTTCATCTCAAAAAGTTGGCACAGGTTATCCCCGATTGTAAGTTTCAGCACTTGCCAAGAGAAGAGAATCAGATGGGAGATGCATTGGCTATACTTGCAGCGATTTGGGAAAATCCAGAAAAGTTAGTGATGAGGCCGTTGATATTGACAACAGCAAGCAGACCCATTTATGAGATAGAGAGGGTTTTAGAAGTAGAGATCGACGATGGTAAGCCTTGGTATTATGACATTCAGAGGTATTTGGAGCATGGGGAACTCCCGGAGGGAGCATACAGAAAAGACAGAATAGCTATTCAGAAGTTGGCTTCTCAGTATGTGGTTTTGAAAGGAGAACTGTACAAGAGGCAAGCGAACGACATCCAGTTGAAATGTTTGAAAGAAGACGAGGCTCAAAAGATAATAAAAGAAATACATGCCGGGGTATGTGGTCCGCACATGAACGGGCTGAATCTGTCCCGCAAGATAGTGAGGCAGGGTTTTTACTGGTCGACCATGGAGACAGACTGCGCAAAAATGGTAAAGTGCTGTCATGATTGTCAAGCATATGGTAATTTGAATCATTTTCCGCACATAGAGTTGCACGGGTTGTCAGAACCGTGGCCTTTCTCAGCATGGGGAATTGATATGATCAGAGAAATTTGACCGAATCATCGAATGGGCATCATTTTATAGTAGTGGCAGTGGACTACTTCTCGAAATGGGTAGAAGCTGAGTCATTCCGTAATGTTACGGCGAAGTAGATGGTAAAGTTTATAGCTCAGAATCTTATTTGTCGGTATGGTATGTCGCACCACGTGGTTACAGATAACAGAGTTCGGTTTCAATGAGAGACGAAGGCAATGTTACATAGATATGGGATAGGACATCACAAGTCATCACCATACAGGCCGCAGGTGAATGGGGCAGTTGAGGCAGCCAACAAGACTATAAAGATGATTTTGGCCAAGATGACAGAAAACTACATAGATCTGGCTGAGAAACTACCGTATGCCTTATGGGGGTACAAAATGTCAGTAAAAACAGCAACAGGGGCCACACCTTACTCTTTGGTTTATGGAATGGAAGCGGTACTACCAGTGGAAGTGGAAATACGGTCCATGAGGGTATTGGCAGAGACAGAGTTGCCTCAGTCAGAAGGGGCCAGACAGAGATTTGATCAGTTAGCACTGCTGGATGAGAAGGGAATGAAATCTTTACATCAAATACAGTTGTATCAGAAGAGACTAGCCCGGGCTTTCAACAAGAGGGTGCGTCCTACCAAGATCAGAAATGGAGATTTGGTACTTAAGTAGTCGAGGCCGTCGACAACAGATCCGAGAGGAAGTTCAGACTGAACTAGGAAGGACCTTACATAGTGCAGAAAGTACTGGGAAATGGAGCAGTGAGACTTTCAGATCTAGAAGGAAACGAGTTTACCGAGCCAATCAACGTAGACAGATTGAAGCAGTACTTCACTTGAGGAAGAGAAGACCTAGCAGAAGACCTAACCCGGTGGGATAAGAAACTCATTCATGCATGCATACACGTAACACATTCTGCATTCTTTTTGTGTTTGTTTTGTTTTGTATTTACAGGTTTCGAAGATGAAAAAGAGGAAGAGGCAAAGAAAGCCAACCAGAAGTACCAGCATCACATCAACAACAATGTTTTGGGGATGAGTCCCATGGTTGAAGCCAACGGTATTACCAGTCTTTGGGGATGAGACCCAAAGGGCGAAGCCCGCATTATCAACAGTTGAGAAGAGAGAAGTCTTTGATAGTTGAACATGTATCCGATGATGACATTGTGTGCCGAAGGGAGAAACCTTAGAAGCAATAAGTACGAGACATGATCTCGTCCGGTAATCTGAATAAGTTGATCTCAGCTAGACTCACATGCACCTGATTACAGGATCTCAATAGTGGAAGCCTGAACGGTTGGCGAGATGACTAGTTGAAGAGATGATGGATCGGTGAATGACCGTTTGCTTGGATGTCCACCCTGGTTTACTTAGGCTACTTTATATGATATGGTTGGAAGCAAAGAAAGTCTCTGAAAAAAAAAATAGACCACCTATAACTGATAAACGTGAAGCTACCCATGGGCGAGTATTAGGACCACCATGAGGAGAAATGCTACCTTAAAGGGTAGGTGTGTCAAAGAAAAAAGAAAAGAGAAAAGAAAAAATGAGAAAGAAAAGGAAAAATTCAAAATGAAAAGAAAGAGATGAGAAAAGAAAAAGAAGACCATATCATGTTGAGTATGACTGAGTAATCACAGAGAGTGATCAAGACATCTAGGTTGGTTAGACCCACTGACCTGATTCTCCGAGGCAAAATCGTCGAGTTGGCCTACTTAAGGATTAAGCTGCGAAAGAGCCTTGGCACACACACACTAGGAGTCTAGTTCAGATCACTTGTTCAGACGATCGGGGTTGAGCGTATCAAGTACTTTGAAGATTCTCTGGTTTTGACTTGAAGCATTCTGACCGGTACGTAATCACACGCGTACAACGCAAGCACACATATCGTTCAAGTAGTATAAAAAGTATCGATCCCACGAGGACTTAAAACCTTATCTATTAATTTTTATGAGGCCAAATGATTACTGGTATCTAAAAGGTTGATTGATTTGATTGGAAAAGGTGATGATTCTAAATTTAAAAGAAAACAAGTAAATAAAATTTGCGAAAGTAGATTGGTGGAAATTCAAATTATAAAAACTATCCAGGGTTGTGATTTATTTCAATATTATTTAAAAGATGAAGTGGTTATCTTATAGTTGGGTAAAATATTGATTTATTAACCTGAAACACTAAATTATATAAAAGCCTCTTCCGATGGTCAAGTACAAATACCTAGTATAATCCAATTGAACCATATGTCTATGTCAACCAAATTACCTAGATTCATTAAGTTTAAGTTCCAATTATGGCTACCCCCGCCCAACAGGTATATTCCTATCCTGTAAGGAAATCTATTAAATGGTTATCTATCCTCAAGGAAGATCGTGGGCTATTGAGTCTAAAGTCTTAAACTTAAAATCCCTATGTCTAGTTCATTTTAAGTTTACCTAATCAATTTTATTAATGGCCAGTTAATAAAAAGCTTTAAGATTAAGACTCAATAAATAAATCTTTAAATTACCCAATCTATAATCTAACCCTTATAAACCGGTGTTATTGAAATTCATCACAACCCTAGATAATTAACTTAGTTACGACACATAACTAGGGCTAATAAAAACTTAAAAGACAAAAGTAAAATTGCGAAAGGTAAATGTGGTAAAAGAAATGCTGAAGAGTAAATTATAATAAAATAAAAATGCTAAAGTAAAATGAATTACTTCTACTAATTTCTATTTAGATATCTCCCATAATATAATACATTAACTTGTGATAATTTTACCAATCGATCAATATGGCGGTATCCTCATTAAGTCAAATTAAGTCCAACCATCCATATAGGCGAAAAAAAAATTTAATTACCAACCGACCAGTCTGGCGGTATCCTTATTAAGTCAAGATTAACCAGATTAAAATAAATTACCAACCGACCAGTATAGCGGTATCCTTATTAAGTCCAATTTTAAATAGTGAATATATTATATTTATGGGAGATTAATCAAACTAGTAATAGTAAAAGAATTACCTTTCACCTCAGCAGGGGAAGTTACCTCGACATGGATGAATAGTAACTATAAAAAGTAAACAGTAAAAATAAATTACTATTACTATTCAAATAGTACAAATTACTTTTACTATTACAAAACTGAATTACTACTACTATTACTATTACAAAACTGTAATTTAAAAGAAACTAGGTTGAAAACTCCCTATTTACATCAGAGAATTCAGAGAGGAAGATACATCTGAAACTGAAATTCTGAGCTCTATTTATAGGCGTGGATAGGCCTCCAGGGTCGCGACGCTGAAGCCTCCAGCGTCGCGACGCTGGAACAGTGACACGTGTCACGCGAAGGCGGCTGCATCTCAATGATTGAGCTGACGTGGTGCTAACGTGGCATGATGTGGCGACACGTAGCGAAAGTGATTTTCGACACCGTAGGATTGTGACACGTGGCGACACGTGGCAAGCTGTGATTGGATGATGATGACGTGGCACTTTGACTTGGTCAACGGCTGACGTGGCATAACACGTGGCATGTTGACTCGTTGACTTGCTGACGTGGCAGATGACGTGGCGCTGACGTGGCGACACATAGGATGACATGTGGCACACGTGGCGATGGTGATTGTCGGCACCGTAGGATGATGACACGTGGCACGACGCACGTTAGCAGATCGGCTATGATGTTGACACATGGCACGACACATGTTAGCATGATTGGCGCACGTTAGCAAAGTTTGACCAGTCAGATTTTGACACGTGGCAGACGGCGCACGTTAGCAACTTCGGCGCATCCTGGGCGTCGCGACGTGCAAAGCTCCAGCGTCGCGACGCGCAAAAGATTAAAATATCCCTGTTGACGCATTTTTGTCCGTTTTTGCCCCAAATTGCCTCCAGTGCTTTCCAAACTTTATTTATCTGCAAAATAATAACAAAACACATCAAAACGTTCATAAAACCCATGAAATAATACAAAACATTAGGTTAAATGAGTGGGAAACAGTGATATAAATACCACTCATCACATTCGTTGAGGACGAAAATATGTTTAGCTATCACGATCTTCTCAAGGAGAGGCAATGCAATATTTGGAAATGTAAACATCAATTTCATTCTGGGGGCGAGGCCCGTATCAGATTGGGGGCGAGGCCCACATCAGTATCAGTTTGGGGGAGGGCCCATATCAGATTGGGGGCGAGGCCCACATCAGTACCAATTTGGGGGCGAGGCCCATATCAGATTAGGGGGCGAGGCCCACATCAGTACCAGTTTGGGGGCGAGGCCCATATCAGATTGGGGGGCGAGGCCCATATCAGTTCGAGGGCGAGGTCCACATTGTCAGTGGTATCGGGATGCGTCCCAGGGTCGAGGTGCCTGACCGGCGTAATCACACACGTATAACGCAAGCGCACGTATCGTTCAAGTAGTATAAAAATATATCGATCCCACAAGGACTTATTACCTATTCTATTAATTTAATGAGGTTAAGTGATTACTAATTTCTAAGTTGTTTGATTGTTTTGAAAAGATGATGATTCTAAATTTAAAACAAATGAAAGAAATTGAGAGTAGATTAATGAGAATTAAAACTATCTAGGGTTGTGAATTCTTCCAATATTATTTAAAAGATGAAGTAGTTATAATATAGTTGGATAAAATATTGATTTATTAATCTGGAATATTAAATTATGTAAAAGCCTCTTCCGATGGTCATTTACAAATACCTAGAATAATCAAATTGAATCATATGTCTATGTCAATAAAATTACCTAGATTCATTAAGATTGAATTCCAATTATGATTACCCCCGCCCAACATGTATATTCCTATCCTGTAAGGAAATCTATTAAAGGTTTATCTATCCTTAAGGAAGATTGTGGGTTGTTGAGTATAAGATTTTTAAACTCAAAATCCCTATGTCTAGTTCATTTTAAATTTATCTGTTCAATTTTATTAATGGCCAGTTAATAAAAAGGCAATAAGATTATGACTCAATAAATATCTCTTTTAATTACCCAAACTATAATCTAACCCTTTCTAAATCGGCGATATTGGATTTTATCACAACCCTAGATATTTAATTTAGTTACAACACATAGCTAAAGTTGATAAAAACTTAAATGACATAAAGTGAAATTGCTGAAAAGTATTTGTAGAATAATAAATTGCAATAAAAAGAAATGCTAAGGTAAAATGAATTAACTTCTACTATTTACTATTTAGATATCTCCCATAAAATAATAATATATATACTTGTGATATTTTAAACCAACCGTTCATAATGGCGGTATCCTGATTAAGTCAAATTCAAATATACCAGCCATAAGGCGGAACAGAAATATAAACTTAAACCAACCGTCCAGTATGGCGGTATCCTCATTAAGTCAGGTTTAACCAATTTAAATTGAATAACCAACCGTCCAGAATGGCGATATCCTCATTAATTTAGGTTTTAAATAGTTTATATATTATATTTTAAGGGAGATTAATCTAAATAGCAAAAGTAAAATAATTACCTTATTACCACAGCATGGAGAAGTTACCCCCTCATGGATGAATAAAATTACTACTACAAAGCGTAAATAAAAATAAAAACTGAATAAATGAAACTAAAGAAGAGAACTCTCAATTTATTTATAAGAATTTCAGAGGATGAGGTACATTGAAACTAGGAAATTCAAAATCTATTTATAGGCAAAAAAATCCAATTTCTTATTATTATTTTTATGATTTTTTTTATTATATATATATATATATATTTTTTGGATTTTTTTTGGATCACTGAATTTTCGACACGTGGCATGGTGGCTAAAAAAACGGCTCGTTGAATTTCTGACACGTGGCATTGGACGCCCAAAATTACCAAAATACCCTTTTTGCCAAATTTCACCAAATTTCACAGTTTTGCTCCAAATCACCTCTAGAATGTCCTGAAACATTATTTATCTGCAAAATAACACAAAACACATCAAAATACTCACAAAACTCAAGAAACTATACAAAATATTAAGTTAAATGAGTGGGAAATAGTGATAGTTTTTACCACTCATCAATGCCCCCGTTGTCGGTTGTAGTTCCGGGATGCGTCCTAGGGTCGAGGGCCCACTACATCATCAGTACGAGGGCGAGGCCCACATTATCAGCGGTATTAGGATGCGTCCCAGGGTCGAGGTGCCCCCGTTGTCGGTTGCAGTTCCGGGGATGCGTCCCAGGGTCGAGGGCCCACTGTATCATCAACTCAGCTCGAGGCAGCAGACAAGTCAGTCGGCAGCTGGCGAGCCAGGTAAGTAAAAATGCATTGCATAGACTTTGATAGGATTGTCACTGTCACACACTGCACAAGTCCCATCAAAGTGGGGGCGACTGTAGATATTGCATTTTTGCATGTGAAACACGATGATGAGTTTCATTTGGAGGCACCACATTTTAAGTCATGGAACCCGTGGGAAACGGACGTCAGAAGGGAAAAGGAAAGAATTGACTCATGATTAGATTTTAATCGCTCGTTTAGCTTCAAGCTCACTTATTGGACCTCCGATTTAAAGCAATTCCATCGTGCACATTTGTAACAAACACCCATTTGTTTAGCTCTACGTTTCTTTGCATAGGTGCTTCTTCCAAAACCAGGCAGATGTGAAATAAAAGATTCAGAAGATTCACCTGCCAATCGAACTCGTGCTTTAATTACCCAACGAATGTCATTGGGCACACCATGGATCATCAGTAATCTCATTCGTTCCAAGCGAGCTTTGTAAACTTTCAATAGAGATTTTTGTGGGAGAGAAGAAAATTGCTTGTGAAGATTTGCGAGAGCTTCTTCCATCTTGAAATGACTTAATCTGCAAAAACTAAACACACAAAATTAAATCACACCAAATCACAATATATAAAAAAATTGCATGGGTTGCCTCCCTGTGAGCGCTAAGTTTAAAGTCGTCAGCTAGACGTGACTTCTCGAACGTTTATGCTGGATCTGAAAGTGTGACACTTTCTTTTTGTCGCCCAAATGATTCTCCCCAGTAGTGCTTGACACGCTGACTGTTAACCTTGAATGTGTTGTTGGTATTGGGATCCAGTAGCTCAACAGCTCCATATGGTAAAACCTGAGTGATCACAAATGGTCCAGACCACCTAGATTTCAACTTTCCAGGGAAAAGTTTCAACCTCGAGTTGTACAACAACACCTGCTGCCTGGTTCCAACTGTCTGTGCACTATTTTTCGGTCATGCCATTTCTTTGTCTTTTCCTTGTATAATCTGGCATTGTCATAAGCCTGTAGGCGAAATTCTTCCAATTCGTTGAGTTGGTGAAGTCTTTTCTCTCCTGCAGCTTGTGAGTCAAGATTCAACTTCTTCAGTGCCCAGTACGCCTTGTGTTCAAGCTCAACTGGCAGATGGCATGCTTTCCCAAACACCAATCGATATGGTGACATACCAATGGGTGTCTTGTAAGCTGTTCGGTAAGCCCATAATGCATCATCTAGTTTTGTTGACCAGTCCCTCCTTGTTGATCCAACGGTTCTTTCTAGGATTCTTTGATCTCCCTGTTTGAAATCTCAACCTGTCCATTTGACTGTGGATGGTAAGCTGTGGCAACTTTGTGAGTAACTCCGTATTTGGATAGGAGTGCATCGAAGTATTTGTTGCAGAAATGTGAGCCACCATCGCTGATAATTGCCCGAGGTGTTCCGAATCGAGTGAAAATGTTCTTTTTCAGGAATTTGATCACAACTTTTGAGTCATTGGATGGCAGTGCAATTGCTTCAACCCATTTGGAGACGTAGTCTACAGCAACCAGGATGTACAAGTTTCCAAATGATGGAACAAAGGGTCCCATGAAATCAATACCCCATACATCAAATATTTCCACTTCCAGAATATTTTGCAACGGTCCTTCGTTTCTCCTCGAAATATTCCCCGTTCTCTGGCACCTGTCACATTGAAAAGCAAAAAGATAAGCATCTTTAAAAAGTGTGGGCCAGAACAAACCTGATTGAAAGACTTTGGCTGCAGTTTTGTTTCCGCTGAAGTGTCCGCCGTATGGTGATGAATGACAGTGTTGCAAAACACTGTTGATTTCCTCCTGTGGAACGCACCGTCTCAATAATTGATCAGCACAACGTTTAAACAGGTATGGTTCATCCCAGACATAATGTTTGACTTCCTTAAAGAACTTCTTGCGTTGCTGAGTTGTCCATTCCAACGGCCATTTTCCCGACACAATGTAATTGACATAGTCAGCATACCAAGGGACTTCCTGTTGTTTCATGGAAAACAGTTGTTCATCTGGAAAGGTTTCTTTGATTGATGGATCTTTGTCAGCTGTTTCTCCATTCTCGAGCCTTGATAGATGATCTGCCACCTGATTTTCTGTTCCTTTCCTGTCTCGAATCTCCACGTCAAATTCTTGCAGAAGAAGTATCCAACGGATCAATCTGGGTTTGGCATCTTTCTTTGTGATCAGATATTTGATTGCTGAATGATCTGTGTAGACCACCACTTTGGGACCCAACAGATAAGAGCGGAATTTGTCAAAAGCGTACACAACTGCTAGCATCTCCTTTTCAGTGGTTGTATAGTTGAGTTGAGCTTCATTCAGAGTTCTGCTGGAGTAGGAAATGGTGGTGGTGGAGTGATCTGTTATTTTTCTTTTTCCTTTGCTTCTTTTTCTTCCATCTGTGGAACTGCATCTTTTGGAACTTCCTCAGCAGCTATTTTGACTCCAACGTCTTTTTTGATTTCAGTACCGCTTTTTAAGGTAATGGCTTGACATTGCTCCTTCCCTCGGTTCCTTGGATTTGGTTCTGTGTTGCTGGGAAGATTACCTGGCGGTCTGTAACTCTGAGCATTGGCCAGTTGTCCGATTTGATTCTCCAGTGCTTTGATAGAAGCTGATTGGCTCTGAATCATAGCTTCATATCTTTTTAATTGAGCTAACATCTCTGCCATCATTGGTTCATTTGTCTGCTCCTGGCCTTTATTCTGTTGTTGGAATCCAGGTGGTGGATAGTTCTTTTGCTGTTTGCCTGAATTGTTACTCCATGAAAAATTAGGATGATTCCTCCTCCCTGGGTTGTAGGTGTTGGAATATGGATTGTTCCCCTGCCTGTTGAAATTGTTGACAAAATTCACCGTTTCTTCATGTTGATTTGATTCTGGTGCTCCTCCATATGGTGAACTTGTGGATCCCGTGGTAAGAGTCTCCATGAATTTGCATATTTGATCTAGCTTGGTGTTGACTGCTGTATTAGCTCCAACTTCATAAATTCCTGCAATTCTTTGAATCAGACTTCTTTCAGTTGGCTACAAGGAGTTGTTGTTGGCCATTTCTTCGATTAGTTCCCAGGCTTGATCTTCTCCTTTTGCCATTAAAGCTCCTCCAGCAGCAGCATCGATTGTGGTTCTCATTATTCCAGAAAGCCCATTATAAAATGTTTGGACTTGAAGCCATTTTGGAATTTCATGGTGAGGACATTTCCGGAGCAAATCTTTGTACCTTTCCCAAGCTTCGTAGAGAGTTTCGGAGACTTGTTGCACAAAGGATGTGATGTCATTCCCCAGCTTTCCGGTTCTGGCTGGTGGAAAGTATTTTGCAAGAAATTTGGTGGCTAAGGTGTTCCATGTTGTGATAGAACCTGCTGGTAATGAATGTAGCCAAGCTTTAGCTCTGTCCTTCAAGGAGTATGGGAAGACACACAGTCTCATTGCTTCTTCAGCTGCTGGTAATGATGTGGGCATTAGGATCTTCGTTGCATTTCCTCCAAACTGAACTGACTGCTGAATCATCTGAATGCAAGTTTTGATCTCACCCGCATTTGCTGGTAATGGAGGGAGTACAATACATGAAATGAGTCTGTCAACCACCGGAATGGTTCTGTCTCGAATGGGAATTGGTGGTGCAACCTCCAAAGGTTCAGGTTCCATGTTGACTAAAGCTTCTTGGGCTTCTAGCCTTTCCCTTCTCAACTGTCTGATGGTTCTTTCAATTTCTGGGTCAAGCGGTCGTAGTTCAAAGCTTCTGGTTCGTCTCATGAAGTTTCTGAGAACCTGAAACACAAGAAAACAATAACAATAAGTAAAAAGAAATTAGATACAAGTAAAAGTATCTAACCCCTAAACTAATAATAAAAGATAAATAAGTCCCCGGCAACGGTGCCAAAAACTTGACCGGCGTAAACACACACGTATAACGCAAGCGTACGTATCGTTCAAGTAGTATAAAAAGTATCGATCCCACGAGGACTTAATACCTAAGTTATTAATTTTATGAGGTTAAATGATTACTAGTATCTAACAGGTTGTTTAATTGATTTGAAATAACGACGATTCTAAATTTAAAGACAATAAAATAAAATTGTTTGAAGGTAGATTTTAAGAAAATTCAATATTAAAAACTATCTAGGGTTGTGATTATTCCAATATTATTTAAAGATAAAGTGGTTATCTTATAGTTGCGTAATATATTGATTTATTAACCTGAAACACTAATTTATGTAAAAGCCTCTTCCGATGGTCAATTATAAATACCTAGTATAATCCAATTGAACCATATGTCTATGTCAACCAAATTACCTAGATTCATTATGATTAAGTTCCAATTATGGCTACCCCCGCCCGACAGGTATATTCCTATCCTGTAAGGAAATCTATTGAAAGGGTTATCTATCCTCAAGGAAGAGTCTAAGGTCTTAAACTTAAAATCCCTATGTCTAGTTCATTTTAAGTATACCTAATCAAATTAATTAATGGCCAGTTAATTAAAGAGCATTAAGATTAAGACTCAATAAATAAATCTTTATATTACCCAAATTATAATCTAACCCTTATAAACCCGTGATATTGAATTTCATCACAACCCTAGAAATTAACTTAGTTATGACACATAGCTAGGGCTGGTAAAAACTTGAAAATAAAAGACATAAACTGCTGAAAAGTAATTGCGGTAAAATAAATACTGAAAAGTAAAAATACAATAAAAATGCTAAGGTAAAATGAATTAACTTCTACTATAAATTATTTAGATATCTCCCAGTAAAATAATATATAAACTTGTGATTTATTATCAACCGACCAATCTGGCGGTATCATGATTAAGTCAATTTAAGTCCAAAATAACCAGCTATAAAGACGGAACCAAAATAACCAGCCATAAAGGCGGAACCAAAATAACCAGCCATAAAGGCGGAACCAAATTAACCAGCCATAAAGGCGGAATAGGAATTTTATTATCAACCGACCAATCTGGTGGTATGCTTTATTAGTCAGGTTTAAATAGTAAATATATTATTTTAAGGGAGATTAATCTAAATAGTAATAGTAAAAGAATTACCTTTCACCCTAGCATAAGGAAGTTACCTCCTCATAGTGAATAGTAAAAACTGTAAAATAAAGAAAGTAAATTATTATTATTACAGAACGTAATTAAAAATTACAAAACTAATTAAAAGAAACTTAAAGAGAGAAGAACTCCCTATTTACATCAAAGAAATGAGAGAGAGAGGTGTAATGAAATCTGAAATTTCGAGCTCTATTTATAGGCGCGGGTAAGGGTCCAGTGTCGCGACGCTCAAAATGCACTAGCGTCGCGACGCTGGGTACAGTAAAACATGGCTTAATGACGGCTTGACACGTGGCGAGGCGGCTAAGAGATCAGATCTTATCCGATGACGTGGCACTGTTCATGACATCATTGCTTGCGTCACGCTGACGTGTGCACTGTTCATAACGTCATTGCTTGCGTCACGCTGACATGTGGAGGGCGCACATTAGCATATCCGTTGTGATGATGACACGTGGCACGACGCACGTTAGCAAAGTCAAACTTCTCAAATTCTGACCCGTTGACCAGGCGCATGTTAGCAGATTCGGCGCATGTTGGGCGTCGCGACGCGCAAGGCTTCAGCGTCGCGACGCCAAAATGACGATTTTGCCCTTTTTGTCCAGTTTTGTCCATTTTGCCCCAAAACACCTCCAGAATGTCCTGAAACTTTATTTATCTACAAAATAACACAAAACACATCAAAACGTTCATAAAACTCAAGAAACTATACAAAATATTAGGTTAAATGAGTGGGAAATAGTGATAGAAATACCACTCATCAACACATAACGCACTTGCATTCTTTTTTTGGTGTTTTGCTTTGTATTCACAGGTTGACCGAGCGATCACCACGAGGAATCCAACACGGGCACGCCTACGGGTAACGCACTTGCTATCTCTTGTAATTTATTTTGTTTGTTTTGTATTTGCATGTTTCAGTGAAGAAAATAGAAAGCGACAAATAAAAGCCAATCAGAAGCATCAATATGACATCAGCAGTTTTGGGGATGAGTCCCCGCACTTTCAGCAGCTGAAAGGAAGAATTTCAGTGGAGTGAGTAAAAAAAGATGAAAAAAAGAGAGAGAAGTCTTTGATGGTTAAACATATGTCTAGTGATGACATTGTTTGCTGTAGGGAGAAACCTTAGAAAAGATAAGTGCTGGATGTGCTCTCATCCGGTATTCTGAATGGATTCATCTCGGCTAGACTCACGAGCACTTGATTACGAGATCTCAGCATTAGAAGCCTGAGTAGTTGGTGAGATGACCAGTTGAATAGATGATGGATTAGTGAATGACCGTTTGCCTGGATGTCCATCCTGGTTTACTTATGCTACGATACATGATATGGTTGGAAATAAAGAGAAAGTCTCTGCAATGAAAAGAAAAAGAAAAAATAGACCGCCTATAACCGATAAGCGTGAAGCTACCCATGGGCGAGTATTAGGACCACCATGAAGAGAAATGCTACCTTAAAGGGTAGGTGTGTCAAAGAAAGAAAAGAGAAAGAAAAGAAGTTCAAAATGAAAAGAAAGAGACAAGAAAAAAAGAAGAAGACCATATCATGTTGAGTATGACGAAGTAATCACAGAGTGTGATCAAGACATTTAGGTTGGTTAGACCCACCGATCCGATTCTCCGAGACGAAATCATCAAGTTGGTTCACTTAAGGAATAAGCTGTTAAAGAGCCTGGGCACACACACACTAGGAGTCTAGTTCAGATCACCTATGCAGAAGATCAGAGTTGAGTGTATCAAGTACTTTGAAGGTTCTCAGGTTTCGACGCGAAACATTCGTTGAGGACGAAAATATGTCTAGCTATCAGGATTATCTCTTGAGAGGCAGTATAATAGGTTGAAATAAACCATCACATCATCAATATTAGTTTTGGGGATGAGTCCATGGGGCGAGGCCCATATTATTATCAGCATCAGTCTTGCCAGGTATGGCTCTCTGGGGGCAAGGCCCACATTAGCATCAGTATCAGTCTGGCCAGGTATGGCACTCTGAGGGTGAGGCCCACATCATTATTAGTATTAGTCTTGCCAGATATGGCACTCTGGGGTGAGGCCCACATCATTATCAGCATCAGTTTTGCCGGGTATGGCACTCCGGGTATGGAGACACAGTATTAGTTTTGCCGGGTATGGCACTCCGGGTATGGAGACACGTCAGCATCAGTATCACTCTTGGGGATGAGTCCCAGGGTCGTGACCCACATCATCAGCAGTTCTGGGAATGTGTCCCAGGGCCGTGACCCACATCATCAGTAGTTTTGAGGATGTGTCCCAGGGTCGTGACCCACATCATCAGTAGTTTTAGGGATACGTCCCAGGGTCGTGACCCACATCATCAGTAGTTTTTGGGATGAGTCCCAGGGTCGAGGCCCACATCATCAGTAGTTTTAGGGATGAGTCATAGGGTCGAGGCCCACGTCATCGATAGTTTTAGGGATGAATCCCAAAGTTGGGGCCCACATCAGCATCTGTTTCGGGGATGCGTCACAGGGTCGAGGCCCACATCAGTATCAGCTTCGAGGATGAGTCTCAGGGTTGAGGCCCACGACCACATCAGTAACATTTTCAGGGATGAGTCACAGGGTTGAGGCCTACATCATAATCAGTATCTGTTTCGGGGATGCGTCCCAGGGTCGAGGCCCACATCAGTATCAGCTTCGAGGATGAGTCTCAGGGTTGAGGCCCACGACAGCATCGGTATCAGTTTCGGGGATGTGTCCCAAGGTTGAGGCCCACATCAGTATCAGCTTCGGGGATGAGTCCCATGGTCGAGGCCCATTTCATCAGCAGTTTTGGGATGCGTCCCAGGGTCGAGGCCCACACATTGTCAGCGGTATTGGGATGGGTCTCAGGGTCGAGGCCCCTGTTGTCGGTTGCAGTTATCGGGATGCGTCCTAGGGTCGAGGCCCACTGCATCATCAGTCTCAGGATACGTCCAGGGTCGAGGCCAATATTTTATCAGCGGTATTGGGATGCGTCCTAGGGTCGAGGCCCCTTTATCAGTTGCAGTTATTGGGATGCGTCCCAGGGTCGAGGCCCACTGCATCATTTATTTTGGGATACGTCCTAGGGTCGAGGCCCACATTTTGTTAGCGATATTGGGATGCGTCCCATGATTGAGGTCCCCGTTGTCGGTTACAGTTATTGGTATACGTCCCAGGATTGAGTTCCACTGCATCATCAGTTTTGGGATGTGTCCCAGGGTCGAGACCCATATTTTTGTCCGCGGTATTGGGATACGTCCCAAGGTCGAGGCCCCCGTTGTTGGTTGCAGTTATTGGGATGCATCCCAGGATTGAGGTCCACTGCATCATCAACTCAGTTCGAGTCAACAGGCAAGTCAGGTGGCAGCTGGCGAGCCAGGTAAGTAAAAATGCATTGCATAAACTTTGATAGGATTGTCATTGTCATAGACTGCACGATTCCCATCAAAGTGGGGGCGACTGTAGGCACTGCATTTTTGCAGGTAAGTCCCGATGATGAGTCTCATTTGGAGGCACTACCTTTTAAGTTGTGGAAGTCGCGGAAAACGGACGTCGGAAGGGAGGAGTCGAGAATTGACATTTTTGTTGGATTTAGTTCGCTCGTTTAGTTTCAGGTTCGCTTGTTAGACCTCCGTTTTAAAACACATCCTTAGCCCAAACCCTCGTAAGTCACACGCCTAGCCCAAGCCCATTATATCATATCCAATAATAATTAAAATATTTAAAACACATTTCACAAATTAAAATAAAATAAAAAAATTAAATTAAATAAATCCAATTAAATTAAATTAAAATTGAAATTAAATTAAATCCAATCAAAAGAATCCCACATCGCCCACACCTAAACACCTCACCCACCGACTGAAACAAAGAATCCCACATCGCCCAAATCAGCAACCCTCTCCTCACACGCACCTTGCCACTTCACGCATAAGCCCTTGCACCCTCCATTCACTCACGCACCCCTTGACCATGTTGAAGCCATCACCAACCATAAGTCAAGCAGCAACCAACACACCCTCACTCACGTAGCCCTAAACTCCACTCACGCACAAATGCACACTCTCATACTGCCCTGACCTGCATGCCACATTGCTGCCTCTCAACACGTCCTCACACCTTCACGCCTTTAATTCCTTCAACGCACCCTTCAACACAGCCAAATAACCACTCACGCAAAGCCCCACACCTTCACACCATTAACCACAGCTCACCCACTACATTCCCCCCACACCCACGCACCTTATGCCTATAAATTGCCTACCCATTCACGCATCAACTGCCTGCCCATTCACGCATCAATTGCTAGCCCCACAAGCTCATTGCCTGCCCTTCCTTTTCACCCACAGTCCACGAATCAACTGCCCACTGCTCCTCACATATTCGCACAAACTGCCACCACATCATAAGCCTTTCACATATGGCCTAAAAGACTACCGCAAAACACCCCCAAACTGCACTAAAAAACTGCCCAAAACAGTCCCCGAATTAACCAAAAACTGCACCCAATAACACGTAAAATTGTCGCTTAATTACCAGAAAACAGTGACAAAAAAATAGCAAAGTGATAAAGGAAAATGGAAAACCAATAAAATGAGAGAGTTGCGGAGCATCAACCCTTCCGATGGCTGTATAACGTGCTTTCAAGAGTCGACGAAAAAGGTTAGACCTGGGGGTATTTTTCTCATTTATTTATATTCATTTCGTAATTATTCATTGGATTTTATTTGCATGAGTATTGTAGAATAATGCATGTTGTGGCCCTTGGATGAATGGAAAGTGTGTCGTCTCTTGTGGTATATAGGATAGAAATCCAGACGTAAATTCTGTAGCCGAATCCGAATGGATGGCAGTGCGGTCTGTACTTGGGATACAACTCCACGTAACCCTTGAGCAAACAGCACATATTTCAATTTATTTTATCTTGTTTGTTTATTATCCGCATTATATATTTCGCTATTTAATTTTCGTACAATTATTTGTTTGTGTATTGATGATGTGATTCGCATGAGCTTAGTATGTTGGTCTAAAGGTTCTCTACTTGAGGGAAGAAAAAGTCTAAAAGACTACATTTACGACAATACTTTGCCACACCGGACAAAATGTGTTTGATTGAATATGATATATGTTTAATCGAATATACGAAGTCCTATATTATTGTCTTTATTTTTATGCATTGTGATGTGATGAGCATGGGCTTATTACATTGGTCTAAAGGTCCTCCATTTTGAGGGATAAAAAGCCCGAGGGCTACCTTTACCACGATACTTTGTCGTGCCTTTTAGTATTCCGCCATTTACTTTACGTACATTCTTTGTTTATGTAATTGATGATATAGTGCGCATCGGCAAATCAAGTTGGATTAAAGGTCCTCCGTTTTGAGGGATAAAAAGCCTCAGGGCTACCTTTGCCACGATGTTACCGCGTCAGATGATATATGTTCGATTGAATGTGAGATGTGTTCAATCAGGCATACAAAGTCCAATATTGTTGTCTTTATTTTTATGCATTGTGATGTGATACGCATGAGCTTATTACGTTGGTCTAAAGGTCCTCCATTTTGAGGGATAAAAGCCTGAGGGCTACATTTACCACGATACTTCACCGCGTCTTTATTATTCCGTCATTTGCTTTCTTACATTCTTTGTTTATGTAATTGATGATATAGTGGAAAATCAAGTTGGATTAAAGGTCCTCCATTTTGAGGGATAAAAAGCTTAAGGTCTACCTTTGCCACAATATTTTGCCGCGTCGGATGATATATGTTCGATTTAGTGTGAGATGTGTCTAATCGGATATACGGAGTCCCATATTATTATTATCTTTATTTATATGCATTATAATATATTGCGCATGGGCTTATTGTGTTGTATAAAGGTCTTCAATTTGGAGGAGGGAAAATTCCAAAAGGCTACCTTTACCACGATATTTGCCGCGCCCTCCTTTCGTGATTGCATCATCTACTTTTGTCTTAGCTTGATGTCTTGTCACTTGCGTATCCATGTTATGATAGCATTTGGGTATTATTTCTCGTGGTATATCGGATGGAAACCTATATATAAATTTCGTAGCCGATTCCGAATGGACGGTAATGCAGTATGTACTTGGGATACAATTCCACGTACCACTTGAGAAAATACCCACGCATGTGTTTGTGTCAATTTTAAATATCGTTTCTACATCGAATCATGGCACGTTTATTTCAATGTATGATTGCTTCTTTAATTACCTCTTTGTATTATGCGTCCAATTGCCTCTCTTCAATATGCATGCTTGTACAATCATTATCCATTTGCGCTTCCATGATCATCAATGTAATACGTTTGTAAAATTATACGTTTGTCGTTATTTCAATTTACCTATTATGCATGCAAACTTAGACAGAGGTTATATACAATAGGTTATATGCGAACTTAGAGATGAGCTTCATTTTTCTATGTATGTGAACTTAGAAATAGAATACACTTGGAAATACATGTTGCGTAGATTCGGTTAATTCATTGCACAAATCATATCATTACAAGTGACATAAGTAAGAGACCATTCTGAACCCAACGATTTGAGGTATTCCCTTGCGAGGGGTGAGTGCGGCCTTAAATTATTTTCCCGGTTTCTGTTGTCTACAGTCTTGCGACTCCACTGGGGATAGAGAATCGGCCCCAAAATATTGTCTTGTAGTGATTATTATTTGTTCTTTAATTAACCGTGTCTATAGTTGGTTGAAATAGGTTTAATCAAAGGCATTTTTAAGGCTAGGTGATGGTTTGGTGTCTTCCTTCATTCACTACCTTTCAATGAGGAAAATCTGTGAAGGCACTTAGATAATCATTACATGTAGCTCGTTGTGGTAGACTAATTGGGAGGACTCGTTGTTTATTCCCGTCACCAAGGCGATAAGAGCCTAATTGACTTGGGTATTTAAGAGAGTTCGCTCCACCCTCTCTCTGGGGAATCTACAATGGGAAATCTATTTGACAGTTAGTCACACACCATAACTCGTTGGCACGTACCTTAAGGTATAAAAAAGGTGCTCTCACTTGGTCGTTCGAACCCTTGAGTGGCGAGTCCTAGTTGTGGGAAATCATTCGTCAGCGAGAGCCTTTGTCCGCACTCCCGTAAATCCACATGTGAATCTTAGTCGTAGAACTAGTAGAAAGTATTTCTTTATGTTTATGTTTGTGACAATCGTCATTTGGATCCAGTTGGACTTCTTGTCAATAGATGTGAACTTGTTGGGCCATTTAAATTGGGACGAGTTCATGTCCTTTGACAATTATGCCAAAAGCCTTTAAAATACTGATGGGCCATTTTATGTTGGGGCCTTTTATCATTTGAAGTTGTTTAGCCATGTTATTGCAAAAGTGTAAACTATTGGGCCTTTTTCAACTGGGACAAGTTTGTACCTCGTAATAGTATGATTAAATGCTTTAAAATGATAATGGGCCGACTTGTATGAAAAAATCGGCAATTTATATATTCCATGTGCTGCACGTATCTCATGCACCTCATGCATACACGCATCATGTTAACCATTGTGTCTAAAATCCATCATAGATACCCGTTGGGTTAGGGAAGAGGGAAGACTCATCAAAAGACCGATAGCAAACATGAGTGAATCAGAGAACGAGGTATCCCGTATGGATCAGTTGGAGACCAATCTCACTAAGGTTACTGAACAGTTGCAAGCCTTGACTACTGCTATGGCTAATATGGCCGTGCCCCGTGTTGGGTGAAACTCTGAGAATGAGAGGCGTGAGAAGCCTCCGAACAGATTGAATGATGATATCCTTATCTTTGATGAAGACATGACTGAGTATGAAACATGTGCCTTTGGATTGACTGCATTGATAACTTTGAAGGCTAAGAATATTAAGTTCTACAGGGACTCGATGTTGGTAGTCAGACAGATACAAAGAGAGTGGGAGTTGAAAGAAGAATGGTTGAAACCCTACTTATTTTATCTCGGGAGTCTGGTACAGGCCCCCCTGACTGTAAATTCCAGCACTTCGCGAGAGAAAAGAATCAGATGGCAGACGCAATGGCAACACTAGCCGCAACTTGGGAAAATCTGGAAAAGTTAGTGATGAGACCTCTGGTGTTGAACCAGCGAACAAACCTGTTTATGAAATAGAAAGGGTCTTAAAAGTAGAGATCAACGATGGCAAACCTTTGTATTATGATATTTAGAGGTATCTGGAACACGGGGAACTCCCAAAAGAAACAAGCAGTAAAGACAAGATAGCCATTTAGAAGTTGGGAAATGGGGCAGTGAAGCTGTCAAATTTAGAAGGAAACGAGTTCACCGAGCCGATAAATATGGATACATTGAAGCAATATTTTGCCTGAGAAAGAGAAGACCAAGCGATCTCCGAAAGACCTGGCAGAAGACCTTACCCAGCGGGATAGGAAACACAGCCATGCATACATGCATACACGTAACGTACTTGTAATTTTTATGTTTGTTCTATGTTTGTAGGTTTCAAACAAAATAGAACAGAACAGTCACCAGAGAAGAACCGGTAGGAGGAAACTATAAAGCAGATCCATGGGGCGACCAGAGACATGCGTAGGCATATGGCGCCCAGGAGCACAATGAGAATCTGACCCTTCAGGAATAGGGAGTTGTAGGCATTTCATTTTTACACATTAGCCCAATGATGAGTCTCGTATGGAGGCCACTACCTCTTTAGTCATGAAAGTCGCGGGAAACGGACGTTGGAAGAGTAAAGTTGGAAAATAGAATTTTTGATGGATTTAATCTCATTGTTTGAGCTTCGGTTGCTTGTTGGACTTCAGTTTCACACCTTATCTTAGGCCCAAAACCCCACACACCACTTACCAAACCCAAACCAAACCCAAAATACCCAAGCCCACCAAGCCAAGCCAAACCCACGCCCATGAGACACCATTCACGCCCATAGCCTTCCTAAATAGCCAAAATCACATTTAACACATGCCTAAATCAAATCAAATCCCTACCAAATCAAATCCAATCACCACCCCAAATAAGGAGATCTATTCCTTATGAAGAACCAATTAGGAGATTCTTTCCTATTCAAATTAGGAAAGTCTTCTCTCTTTGCCTATAAAAAGAGGCCTTCACCCCCCATTCAAAACCGATCACACATACCTCATAAATCATGCCCAAGATACTCCCAAGCCCTCTCTTACACGCCCAAGAGACCTCCAAAACTCCCCCATTGCCGTGAACCTCAAGCCTTCCTCCATCACCATTTATCACCTTCACGCCTAAAGCCATCATATAGCCTCCATTGCCGCATCTTTAACCCACTGCACTGCCCCTTTCACAGCCCTAATTCACACCAAAATAAGCCTCAAATACAGCCCTAAAGTCGCACAAAACACTCCCTTAACACAGCCCCATTGCACGCCAAAACAAAAGCCAAAACGCCCCTCACTGCTCACCAAAACTGCCGCACTTCACTGCACATTCTGCCCAGTTTTTGGAAGCGATTTTAACCATAAAACACCCTAAAACTGTACTAAAAAATTGCATAAACTCCCCCAAAAAACCCTCAAAACCACAGCTCCATTAGCCTTCAAAACAGTCCACTAAATCGCCAAGACAGTGACCTGAAACGTAGCAGCGAAACAGCAGCGAAACAGACTTGAAACAGCAGCCCGAGCATCAAAACAGCGAGGAAAGACATTGAGTAGACAAATCGGAAAAGCATCGGATCAATCTCCCTTCCAACGGACGTGTAACGCCATTTCTTAGACGACAAAAGAGGTTAGACCTGAGGGCACCTTTTTACTTATCTTCTTTATTTTTGTTTTATTTATTTTTATATATAATTGCATGAGAGTCGTTTGAGGCATGATGTGATTGTTGGATGAGCGGGATATGTGTTACATTTTGTGGTAATCGGATGGAAACCCAGACGTAAATTCCATAGCCGATTCCGAATGGACGGTAGTATGGTCTGCACTCGGGATACAATGCCACGTACCACTTAAGATACACGTATCTCGTCTCATCCAAATTTGTATTTGAGCATGTCATAGTCTTTAGGTTATTCGTTTATTATTTAAAGCATGGTTTAATTTAGTTTTTTATTTATTTGTTAAAGCATATTTAGGTTGTTCTTTATGCATGTTATTAGTTTATGATGTGTTTGGGTAATGACTTATACATGTTGATTTAATGGTTCAATATGCTCGTTGTGTTATATTGCGTGGAGTTATTTGGATGAACGCATGTTAGATCTAAGTACCCTTGAGCATGAATGTTGAATAGATTCGGTTAGTTTATTGCACAAATTATATCATCACAAGTGACATAAGTAAGGGACCATTCCGAACCCAACAGTTTGAGGTCTTCCATTGCGAGGGGTGAGTGCGACCTTAAATCTTTGTCCCGGTTCACACCGGGTGGCGACTTCATGTTATTTCGTACTTCCCAACTAGGCTGCGAGCCTAGAACAGCGTCGTCAAGTTCTGTGTCCTACAGTCTGGCGACTCCACTGGGGATTTAGAGAATCGGCCTCGAAATCATGTCTTGTGATGTGTATAATTTGTGCATTAGTTGACCATTTCTATAGTGGGTTGATGGGGTTAATCAAAGGCTTTGTTGAAGCTATGTGATGGTTGGGTGTCTTCCTTCACTCACTACCCTTCGGGGAAAAGCTGTGAAGGCACCTAGATAAATCATTACTTGTAGCTCGTTCTGACATACTAGTTTGGAGGACTCGTTGTTTATTCCTGACACCAAGCGATAAGAGCCTAAGGGGCTTGGGTACTTAAGAGAGCCTCACTCTACCTTCCCTATGGGGAATCTACAACGGGAAATCCATTCGAGAGTTAGTCATACACTGTAACTCGTTGGCACGTACCGTAAGGTATAAAAAAGGTGCACTCACTTGGTCGCTTGAACCTTGAGTGGGGAGTCCTAGTTGTGGTAATCCTTCGTCAAACGAGAGCCTTTGTCTGCGCCCCGTGAACCCACTTGTGGAAATTAGCCATGAAGAACCGGTAGTTGTTTATTTTATGTTTGTGTATTGGACCACCGCCATTTGGATCCAGTTGGACCTTTTGTCAAAAGATGTGAACTTGTTGGGCCATTTAAACTGGGGCAAGTTTGTGTCATTTGACAGGTGGGCCAAAATCTTCTAAAATGCCGGTGGGCCACTTTGTGAATGAGCCTCTTATCATTTGAAGTCATTTAGCCATATCATCACAAAATGTAAATCTGTTGGGCCTTTTCAACTGGGACAAGTTTACACAGCGCGCGATGGTGTGATTAAATACTTCAAAATGATAATGGGTCAAGTAGTTTAAAGTTTCTTTTTTTTACCTATTTCATGTATCGCACACATATGCACTGACACATGGCCTTAAGAGAGGCAACATAGATTCCCGTGGGTTAGAGAAGAGGGCAGATTAGTCAATAGACCTTCAGCAAATATGAGTGAATCCATCAACGAGGGGTCTAGAATGGATCAGATGGAAGCTAACTTCGCCAAGATGACTTAACAACTGCAAGCTCTGACTGCTGCCATGTCTAATATGGCTGTACCCCGCGCTGTGGGAGGATTTGAGAATGAGAGGCGGGAGAGCCCTCCAAATGGAATGAACGATGATGCTCCGGTATTTGATGATGATCTGGCTGACTATGCCGCTGGTAGGATAGCCAGAACTCAGGCTGAAATGCAAAGGCTCCGTGATCAGATGGAGTCTGTCACCCGTAAGCTGAGGGGGAAGCATGAGGATCTACTGGATTATGATTCAATGACCTTTAAGGAGCAGTTGCCCGCACAGTTCAAAATGCTTGACATCGCAAAGTTTAATGGGAATGGGGACTCGAGGGTCCATTTGCGACAATACGTCTCAGTGATGAGTTCAGTCGGCCTGTCTCAGCGCCAAGTCCAGAAGATGTTAGAATGTCACTCGAGGGTGCACCTGTGGTTTGGTTTCATAGCCTTGAGAAGAATGTTAAAGAGGATTTGAGGGAGTTGGCTGATGCCTTCTTGAAGCAGTATGTGACTGACTTAGAGATCGACTTGTCGCTCTGCGACTTGGAGAATACTAAGCAGAAGCCTGAGGAGAGCTTTAAGGAGTATGTTGACCGCTGGAGAAGCCAACTCTTGAAAATACAGACCAGGCCTTCCGAGAAGGATCAGATTAAGATGATCATCAATGGGACTAAGCCCTCGATCTATGGTAAGCTCAGAAGAATGACATCGATGATTGCAGACTTCCGACAGTTGAGGTAAACCGTAATGGATATTGAAAAAGAGGAAGCTGAGAACAGAAAGTTCTATAATTTGAGCAGGAGAACTATCGGAGGATCCTCATGTGCTAAACCTGTTACTGCGGAGGTGGCTGCCATAAAGAACCGGTGTTTTTCTAACCTGGGCAGACCTTTGTCCAAGGTACTGGAGAAGTTACTGAGGCAAGGGCTGTTAAAACCCCTAGAACCAAAACCACTCCCAAATCCATCCCCGTCAAACCTAAACATGAGCCGCTTCTGCCATTTCCACCAACAGCATGGCCATGACACCGATAACTATACCCGGCTTCGGCATGAAGTCCAAGACCTAATAGACTCCCGAAAGATCCCTGACCCTGAAAAAGAACAACCAAACACTCACCGCAACCCCTTACCCAATTATCACTCTGTTCCCCCACCTACTTACATGATCAACTCTGGCCTACCAGAGGACCTTGTCCTCCAAACCTTTGACCAAACAGCCTTTTGCCTCGGTATTTGGGACAATAATAGTGAAGATAAGGCGGAACAAAAGAAGGATTTATGGGAAGACTTCTCAAGTGGTGGTGAGGAAGAAGACGTAAAAGGCATGACCCGAAGTGGGCACTTTTACAGTGATACTGCTGAAAAGGGGAAGTAAGTGCTAACAGACGGCTGAGAAATGACTGAGAATACTGAGCCTGTCGAAGGAGATGTGGTGTTGAGGCAACTGAAGAAGACCCGAGCACACTTAAGCATCTGGGAGTTGTTATGTGCATCTGGAGAGCACAATCGGGCCATGGTAGAGGCTCTGAGCAAAATAGTGGTACCCGAGGACGCTAATCCAGCAATGTTTGTGGGGTCAGTGTAGAAAGAGGCTCAACATATTACTTTCTCTGATGAAGAACTCCCGGCTGAAGGAAGAAACCACAACATGCCCTTTTTTATCCGAGCTGAGGTAAGGGGCAAGAAGACTTCTTGTGTGATGGTGGATGATGGCTCTTCCATCAATGTGTGCCAATTGAAAATTCTGGCAAGGTTGGGTATTAAGCCAACTGAGTTGAGCCCTTCTAACATGACTATCAAAGCCTATGATGATAGTAAACGTGGAGTCGAAGGTACTTTTGCAATGGTCAAGGTTGGCCCAGTAGAGGATGAAGTTGAATTTACAGTGCTGGACATCCCAGCCACATTTGCCTTATTGTTGGGAAGGCCTTGGTTTCACGGGCTTGGATGGGTGCCATCTACTCTACATCAGATGATTAAAGTTCCCATATGGAGTGGAAATTGTCACCATACGAGCTGAAGCGGATAATGCTGTAGCCACCTTGGAAATACAACCTTTTACGAGGTTCCAAGTGTCGGCAACTTTTGAGGAGTGGGTGGATCCCAAGGTAGCCCAAATTATGGAGAAGATGAAATTTGAGCCAGGTCAAGGTTCGAAACTATCGTATTTCAAGGGGCAGAATACTCGGAAGGGCTTGGGATACCGTTCTGATGATGACAAGCCAAAAGCCAAGAAGAAGGGGCTGAAGTTGATGGAATGCTTCGTCAAAGCATCGGGGTATCAATGAGAGCCTGAACCTGTAGAAGTGAATGGGATTGTTGTGCCAGGTTCGAGATCTTCTAGGACATGTTGGGAGAAAATCCGCAGGTTGAAGAAGTGAAGAAAGAAGAGTGGGAAGAAGAACTTATGAAGTTGGGGACCCTGACTCTCGAGGAAGACAAGAAATTTGAGAAGGATCCTGTTGTAGAGGGAGAAATATCTGTAGAGGATGAGAATATTTTCCTTCCAGATTTGTTTGAGTGTACTCCTTCTATTATTGGCAATAAAGACAATAATTTTGCTTACTTGACTGAGTCTCCACTTTCTAACTTGCATGACTTAAACATATTCGATATCAACTCCGTCAAAACAAATACATTCAACCTTGGTACGCCTGAGAGCCCCAAGGAAATCTTGATTGCGAGTGAAGTTACCGCCGAAGAGCGGAAGAACTTAGAAGAGATATTGATTAAATATGCCAAAGTGTTTGTTTGGTCTTACGAAGACATGCTTGGGGTCGATCGAAGTATTGCCCAACATGCGATACCAACATATCCGAATATGAAGCCTGTGAAACAAAAGCTCCGACGGATGAGACCCGAATGGGCCGAGAAGGTCAGAGAGGAAGTTAAGAAGCAAATAGATGTGGGATTCCTGGAAGTAGTGAAATACCCCGAGTGGTTGGCCAACATCGTGCATGTGCCGAAGAAAGATGGCAAAGTCAGAATGTGTGTTGACTATAGAGATCTTAACAGGCATGCCTGAAGGATGACTTTCCTTTACCGCATATAGATGTGCTTGTAGATAGTGCGGCGTTGTCTGCCATGTACTCATTTGCGGATGCGTTCTCAGGATACAATCAAGTGCTCATGGCTGAAGAAGATAAGCACAAGACCGCCTTTGTTACATAATAGGGTACTTACTGCTATAAGGTGATGCCATTTGGGCTTAAGCATGCTGGAGCCACTTATCAACGGATGGCCACTACTTTGTTTCATGACTTAATGCATAAGGAGATTGAAGTATATGTAGATGACATGATGGTGAAGTCAGAGACAAGAGACGGGCATATAGAAGCGTTGGAAAAGTTCCTAGAACGAGTTGACAAGTACAACTTACGGTTGAATCCTAAGAAGTGTGTATTCGGAGTAACATCAGGTAAACTACTTGGCCACACAGTGGGAATGGGTGGAATAGAAGTGGATCCTGAAAAGATCAAGGCTATTACAGAAATGCCGGCACCAAAGACAGAGAAATAAGTCAGAGCCTTCCTTGGGAAAATCCAATATATCAGTCGGTTCATTGCAAAATTAACGTCAGTGTGTGAGCCTATCTTCAAGCTTTTGAGGAAAGACCAGCCAGTAAAGTGGAATGAGCAGTGTCAGGAAGCATTTGATAGAATCAGAGAATACTTAGTGAAACCTTCTGTTCTGAAACCTCCGAAGCAGGGTAGACCCTTGGTACTTTATTTGGCTATTGAACCCGAAGCATTGGGGGCGATGATGGTACAAGCTGATGAGACAGGAGTAGAGCACAGCATCTACTACCTCAGTAAAAAGCTGCTTCTGTACAAAGCTCGCTATCAGGAAGTGGAGAAGATTTGTCTAGCAGTAGTATGGGCGTCCAGGAAATTACGCCACTACTTCCAGTCTTATAAGATCCAAATGGTCGCAAAGGAGAATCCTTTGAAGTATCTACATTCGGTTATTTCACTAGATGGAAATCTGGGCAGATGGTTAGTACTGTTGACTGAATTTGACATCGAGTACCTCACTTCAAAAGTAATCAAAGGGCGAGCCGTGGCAGAATTCCTAGCCTTGCAACCTGTTGAAGGGGATCAGTACAAGTTTGAGTTCCCCAATGAAGAAATCCAAGCTATAGCAGTCCAAGGGTGGAGGATGTATTTTGACAAAGCAGTGAACTACAAAGGAGCCGGGATCAGGATTGTAATAGTCACCCCTGAAGGAGAAACTTTGCCTATGGCCAAGCGGTTGACATTCGGAGTAACTAATAACATGGCTGAATATGAAGCATGTGCATTTGGGTTGACTGCATTGACCACCTTGAGAGCTACAAACATGGAGGTTTATGGAGACTCGATGTTGGTGATCCGACAGATGCAAGGAGAATGGGAGTTAAAGGAAGAACGGTTGAAGCCGTACTTATTCCACCTCAGAAACCTAGGACAGGCTATCCCTAACTGCAAATTTCAGCACTTGCCTCGGGAAGAAAATCAGATGGTAGATACATTGGCGACGTTAGTCGCAACCTGGGAGAATCCAGAGAAATTGGTGATGAGACCACTGGTGTTGACGACGGCGAGTAAGCATGTTTATGAGATTGAGCAGATCTCAGAAATAGAGGTCAACGATGGAAAACCTTGGTATCATGATATTCAAAGGTATCTGGAACATAGGGAATTCCCAGAGGAAGCTAGTAGAAAAGACAGAATCGCCATTCAGAAGTTGGCTGCTCAATATGTGACTCTGAAGGGAGAACTCTAAGAAGTTCGCCATTCAGAGGCAAGCGAATGGTGTTCAGCTGAAATGTTTGAGAAAGGAAGAAGCTAAGAAGATAATGGATGAAGTGCATGCTGGTGTCTGTGGACCGCATATGAACGGATTGAACTTGTCCCGCAAGATTGTGAGACAAGGCCTTTACTGGTCAACCATGGAAGTCGACTGCGCGAAGCTGGTAAAACACTGTCATGATTGTCAAGCGCATGGGAATTTTAATCATTTACCGCATACAGAATTGCACGGGTTGTCAGAACCGTGACCTTTCTCAGCATGGGGAATTGATATGATTGGAGAGATTCGGCAGAATGCGTCAAACGGACATCGCTTTATAGTGGTAGCGGTGAACTACTTCTCGAAATGGGTAGAAGCCGAGTCATTCCGCAATGTCATGGCAAAACAGATGGCTATGTTCATAGCCCGGAATCTCATATGCCGGTACGATATGCCGCATCACGTGGTTACGGACAATGGAGTCCAGTTTCAGGGAGAGACCAAGGCGATGTTACAGTGGTATGGGATAGGTCATCATAAGTCTTCACCATACAGGCCGCAGACTAATGGAGTAGTTGAGGCAGCCAACAAGACAATAAAGACGATTCTGGCGAAGATGACGGAGAATTACAAAGACTGGGCTGATAAGCTGCCGTATGCCCTATGGGGGTACAAAACATCTGTGAGGACGGTGACCAGAGCTACGCCTTACTCTTTAGTCTATGGAATGGAAGCGGTACTGCCAGTGGAAGTTGAGATACAGTCCATGCTGGTGTTAGCAGAAGCAGAATTGCCTGAACGAGAATGGACCTCGCAGAGGTTTGAGCAGTTAGCATTGATGGATGAGAAGAGGATGAAGTCCTTGCATCACATGCATATATATCAGAAGAGGTTGGCCCGAGCATTTAATAAGAAAGTGCATCCTACCAAGATCAAGAAAGGCGATCTGGTACTTAAGCAGTCGAAGCCGTCGACGACAGACCCAAGAGGGAAGTTCAGACCGAATTGGGAAGGACCATACATTGTTCAGAAGGTAATGGGAAATGGAGCAGTGAGACTGTCGGACTTGGAAGGGAATGAGTTCACCGAGCCGATCAATGTTGACAGATTGAAGTTGTATTTTGCCTGAATGACAGAAGACTGAATAGTCACCCGCAGAAGACCTAACCCAACGGGATAAGGAGAACTCATACATGCATGCACACATATACCCATTATTGCATTCCTTTTTTGCGTGTTTTGTGTTTTTGTTTTATATTCACATGTATCGAAGAATAAAAGAGAAAACGGCAAAGACAAGCCAATCAGAAACAGCGAAAGCTATGTATTGAATTTGGGAAGAAATCCTAGGTCTGAGGTCCACATCGGTGTTAAGATTCAGATGGTGATCTGAGGGTTGAGGCCCAGTTTGAGTTTGAATTTCGGGTCTGGATCCCGGGGGTGAAGTCTACATGGTCAGCAGTAAAGAGGAAGAATTCCTTAGAGTGAGTGAGTGAATGAGTAAAAAAAAAGAGTGAGAGAGAAGTCTTTGATGGTTAAACATATGTCCGATGATGACATTGTGTGCTGTAGGGAAGCCTTAGAAGCGAGAAGCGCGAGACGTGCTCTTATCCGGTATTCTGAATGGATTGATCTCGGCTGGACTCATGAAGCACTTGATAAAGGTATCTCAACAGTAGAAGTCTGAACGGTTGATGAGATGACTAGTTGAAGCGATGGTGGATCGGTGAATAACCGTTTGCCTGGATGTCCATACTGATTTGCTTTTACTACGATACATGATATGGTTGTAAAATAAAGAAAGAAAAGTCTCTGCAATGAAAAGAAAAGAAATAGACCGCCTATAACCAATAAGCGTGAAGCTACCAATGGGCGAGTATTAGGATCACCATGAGGAGAAATGCTACCTTAAAGGGTAGGTGTGTCAAGAAAAGAAAAAGAAAAAAGAAAAAAAAGAGGAAAGAAAGAAAAAAGAAAAAGAAAAAGAAAAAAATGAAAGTCCAAGATGAAAAGAAGAGACGATGCAATAAAAGAAGACCATATCATGTTGAGTATGCTACATTAATCACAGAATGTGACCCAGACATCCAGGTTGGTTAGACCCACTGATCCGATTCTCCGAAGCGAAATCATCGAGTTGGCTGACTTAAGGAATAAGCTGCGAAGGAGCCTTAGCGCACACACACACTAGGAGTCTAGTTCAGATCACCCATTCAGAGGATTGGGTTTGAGTATGTCGAGTACTTTGAAGAATCTTTGGCTTTGACGTGAAGCATCCGTTGAGGACAAAAATATGTTTAGCTATCAAGATTATCTCGAAGAGAGGCACTACAGTGTGCAAAATAGAGAATTGGCATCAGTAGTAGACTTGCCGGGTATGGCATTCAGGGGGCGATGCCCACATTAGGTTCAATATCAGTTTCTGACCGGCGTAAACACACACGTATAACGCAAGCGCACGTATCGTTCAAGTAGTATAAAAATATCGATCCCACGAAGACTTAAAACCTTTGTTATTAATTTATGGGGCCAACTGATTACCAGTATCTAACAGGTTGTTTGATTGATTGATTTGAAATGACGATGATTCTAAATTTAAAATAAGTAAATAAAATTGCTTAAAAGTAGGTTGAGAAAAATTCAAATTTATAAAAACTATCCAGGGTTGTGATTAATTCCAATATTATTTAGAAGATGAAGTGGTTATCTTAAAGTTGGGTAATATATTGATTTATTAACCTGGAACACTAATTTATGTAAAAGCCTCTTCCGATGGTCAATTTCAAATACCTAGTATAATCCAATTGAACCATATGTCTATGTCAACCAAATTACCTAGATTCATTAAGATTAAGTTCCAATTATGGCTACCCCCGCCCGACAGGTATATTCCTATCCTGTAAGGAAATCTATTAAAAGGGTTATCTATCCTCAAGGAAGATCGTGGGTTATTGAGTCTAAGGTCTTAAACTTAAAATCCCTATGTCTAGTTCATTTTAAGTTTACCTAATCAATTTTATTAATGGCCAGTTAATAAAAAGCATTAAGATTAAGACTCAATAAATAAATCTTTAAATTACCCAACCTATAATCTAACCCCTTATAAACCGGTTATATTGAAATTCATCACAACCCTAGATACTAACTTAGTTACAATACATAGCTATGGCTAATGAAAACTTAAAAGACATAAAATAAAAATGCTAAAAAGTAACTGCGAGAAAGTAAAAGCGGGAAAGTAAATGAAAATAAACTGCCAAGATAAAAGGAATTACTTTTACTAATTACTAACTTAGATATCTCCCTTAGTATAACATAATCACTTGTGAGATTAAAACCAACCGACCATATAGGCGGTATCCTGATTAAGTCAAGTTAAGTCCGACCAGCCATAAAGGCGGTAAAATTTGTCCATGAACTTGCCATGTAGGCGATAAAGAAAAACCAGCCATAAAGGCGGAACCAAAATTAAATTACCAACCGACCAATCTGGCGGTATCCTTGATTAGTCAGTTTAAAACCAGATTAAAATGAATTCCAACCGACCAATATAGCGGTATCCTTTTTAAGTCAATATTTTAAATAGTGAATATATTATATTAAGGGAGATTAATCTAAATAGCAATAGTAAAAGAATAGTAAAAGAATACCTTTCACCCTAGCTGGGGAAGTTACCTCCTCATTACTGAAAAGTAAAAACTGAAAAATTAAAGAAAGAAAAGTACTGTGCGTAAAAGTAAATTGCGGAAAGTAAAGACTGAAAAGTAAAGAAAAGAAAGTGCGAAACTGAAAATTAATTACTGAAAACTAAAAATAAACAAACTAGATACAATCTTCTTATTTATTCATTAAGAATTTCAAAGAAGAAAGTATGAATTTTACAAATGAAATGGCTTGGTATTTATAGGCAAAATTTTGCCACCATCAAATCATCAATCAATTTCTCCACCAAATCCATTATTAATTTCTCCACTAATTACTCCACCAAATCCATAATTGCTCCACTAATTTCTTATCTTGTTTGGTGGTGATTTGATAATTTTTATTAATTATTATTAATTAATATTTACTTTGAAAATGATTGATAATGACTTTTAATAATTACACTCCACACACTTCTGGATGGTTCATCAATTTCGGTCATGAAATCATCATAATTTGAAAATATTTTCTCTTTCAAAGTTGTAGATCTTTGAGTGTTCTTTAATCTGGAACTTGAATCAGCTCAATCCGATATCTGAGTAAATAGTTATGCCCAAAATACGAAAGATGCGCAAAACTGGAATTTCCAAAACTGCACTTCGTCAAAAACGCCCTTTCAAGTTTCCAATCTCCAAAATTAATATATCAAGTCCAATAATTGCCCTTATTTGATCCACATTTCGTCCTAAATGATTTCATTAAGTCCCAATATTATTTTATCTGCAAAATAAACTAAAACACATCAAAACGTTCATCAAACCCGAGAAACTAAACAAAATATTAAGTAAAAGGGGCGGTAATATTGATATATTTTCCGCTCATCACACCCCCAAACCTGACATTTTGCTAGTCCTCGAGCAAAACAACAAAATAAAATTAAAATTAAACTAAGCCACTTTCGTAGGGATCACGGTTGCATTTAGCATATGCAACAAGCCTTTAAACCCCTAGGTGTCCCTAGTGGACGAGTTGTAGTCTCGTGAGGGTTTACAGCAATGATACCCACAAACATTTTACAAAAGTAAAAAGGCAGTAAAACCAATGCACACAAAAGCAAAAAGACAAGAGAAAAGAGAATAAAGAAGATAGTAACTAATCAGGTGAAACTTCTACTACAAGTTTCTAGTTGTTTTGTTTCTTTCTAAACTACCGAATAAGTAAATTCTCCGATTATATTACCATTCTCCATATACACAGCCAGCAAAATATTAATCAACTCATTTTTGCCCACAACAGTCACAAGTGCAATTGATAAGAGAATAATATTTTTGTCCTAAGTTCTATTAGATTTCACACCTTTTATAGTAATTGAGTAAATTTTTTTTTTTTTTCTGATTTTTTTTTTCTGATTTTTCTTGATTTTTCTCTATTTTTTATTTATATACAATATTTTCCGTCTATGTAGCGAGTGTTGGGTCGGTGACTCCCAAACCAGTTGGTTTTAGGGCACCAGGTGTTAAGACACCCCTACGAACTTAATTACTCAGACTTCAAATATATATATTTTTGCAACATCTTCGATCCATTTAACGAGCTTTGGGCCAGTGACTCCCAAACCAGTTGGCTTTAGGGCACTAGGTGTTAAAACACCCTTACAGACTTAATAACTCGGATCTCCGACGTTTTTTTTTTTTTTTTTTTTTTTTTTTTTTACTCCATTGCTTTTGAGATGCTTCCTCCAATTAAACTAGAGCACTGAATATTACAAACTTTTCAATTTTAGCTCATGTCTGTATGTTACTATATATGTTGATAATTTTGCTAACTGAACATATGAAGATCCATTTTAGTCCGTTTTAAGGAGAATTCACAAATTAAATAATTCAAAATGAAATAAATAAACAAAAATTAACTTGTTTCGAAATAGGTTTGAGATACGTATCAGGAGTGGAAACTCCTTACTCAGCTATCTCTCACCAATTTCACCTTTTTAGTCAAAATAAAAACAAAAAACAAAAAATATTTTGTAATTTTTGAAAATTTTTCAATTTTTTTTGTTTTTCGAAAAATTTTGGACTAAAAATAAAAATAACACACAAACTAAAAACAAGGTACTAATCAACTAATTCCCTCCCCCAAACCTAAATGAGACATTGTCCCCAATGTCTTAAACAGTAAAAGGAGAGTTAAGAAGGTTGTACCTGGTTAGCTGAAAATCTACAGGAAATTAAAGGTTAAGATCCAGATTAATCCGACGCCTCTTACCACGATCGTCCTCGGACCAATTTATCTTTGAAAGGATAGGGTCAACTTGAGGTTCATAGGCTATGAGTTGGTCTATTAGATCCGGAGCAGTTCTGGCAGTAAAGAGGAGTTCTTTCATAGGTTTTGACACGAACCCATTTCTCCGAGCATCATCAAGAAACACACAAAGAAAATCATAAAATCCATCAACGTTGAGCAGTCCAAGCGGTTTCTGGTGTATGTTCAGGTTCGCCCAAGATAGAACTATAAAAATTTCCTCCAATGTACCCAAGCCACCTGGCAAAGCGATAAAAGCATCAGCACGGTTAATCATTTCTACCAATCGTTCAGACATACCTGGCACGATCAGTTCCTCTCCGTTTGATGATCCAATAAGATTTGCCTCTGCCAAAGGTTTTGGGATGATTCCCAAAACATGACTGCCTCCTTCCTGTACAGCCTTTGAAACGATCCCCATAAGTCCAAGATTTCCTCCGCCATATATTAAGTGCATATTCCTTGCTGCTAAGACTCGACCCAATTCCTGTGCTGCTTCTATGTATTGTGGTTTAGTACCAACAGTACTACCGCAAAACACGCAAATGTTTTCAACTCGTCTTCTTGAAGTGGCTTCCATGTTTTACTCTGGATATCTTCAAAAGTGCAATGATGAGTTGAATTTATAATACCTGAAAAGGGTGAGTAAAAATAGCACAAGTATCTTCCAAAGGACGATTAGTAGCGAATAGTAAAATAGATCGTGATAGTCAACAAGATCTGGATCCTGTCGGAGAAAATAAAAGAAAACAACAAAACAAATTACAATTATTAGCAAAAGACAAAGAGATATAATATTTACAAAAATAACGGGCTTGATTGACGTCTATGCGTCAGGGACAAGCTTCCCATCCAATTTTCTTATAAATTGGCAAACAGGGTCTTTTTGAGTCAGATTCCCGAGACTTAACTGTTGTCTTTCTTTTTGAAATTGTGTATGTAATTTGCGAAAGGCTATGTGAACATGTCCACTGGGATGCGTCTCAAGAGTCGAAGATAGATCATCTAAAGACTCCTTACTCAAGCCATCCCTAATGAATTTAATTTTGTCTTCTCGATTATCAGACACCATTCCTAAAGAACGACAACGAGTATTACAATTCCAACGTGCACATTTGAAACAAACACCCATTTGCTTAGCTCTACGTTTCTTTGCATAGGTGCTTCTTCCAAATCCAGGTAAATAAGAATTACAAGACTCAGAATACTCACCTGCTAAACGAATTCGTGCTTCGATTACCCAACAAATATCAGTAGGAATACCTTTGTCATCAATAGTCTCATCCGTTCCAAGCGAGCTTTGTAAACTTTCATCAGAGATTTTTGAGGGAGAGAAGGAAATTGCTTGTGAAGATTTACGAGAGCTTCTTCCATTTTAATCTTTGCAAAAACTAAACACACAAAATAAATCACCCAAATCACAATATATACACAAATTGCATGGGTTGCCTCCCTGCGAGCGCTAAGTTTAAAGTCGTCAGCTAGACGTGACTTCTTTTGAACGTTTAGGCTGGATCTGAAAGTGTGACAGTTTCTTTTTGTCGCTCCCATGATTCTCCCCAATAGGCTTAACCCGCTGTTTGTTAACTTTGAATGTTTTGTTGGTATTGGGATCAGTATCTCAACGGCTCCATGTGGTAAAACCTTGGTGATCACAAATGGACCTGACCACCTTGATTTGGCTTTCCAGGGAAGAATTTCACCCTTGATTTGTTTAACAGTACCTTCTGCCCTGGTTCCAGTTGTATGCGCACTAACTTCTCATCATGTCTCTTCTTGCCATTTTCTTTGTACAATTTGGCATCCTCAAAAGGCTGATTATGAAATTCCTCCAATTCGTTGAGTTGGTGGTGGAACTTTTTCTCTTCTGTTGCTTGTAGTGCAAGAATTGGCTCTTCAGTACAAAAGACGCTTTATCTTTAGGCTCCACAGGCAATTGACATGTTTTAAGTTTGTCAGTAGAACTTTGCATTGCATTTGAGTTCTGAATGGTACTGTGTATCACATCGAGTCTGAAACATTCCTCATTCTTTTCATCATCTGGGAAATTCATGGCCTTGAAAACATTGAATGTTACTTCTTGGTCCTGTACCCTCATGGTTAATTCTCCTTTTGTACATCAATAATTGTTCGACCTGTAGCCAAGAATGGTCTCCCAAGGATGATTGGTACGTCTGCGTCTTCCTCCATATCAAGGACAATAAAATCTGCTGGGAAAATGAATTTGTCAACCTTGACCAGCACATCCTCAACTACACCTCTCGGAAATACGAGCGTTCTATCAGCAAGTTGTAGTGAGACTGAAGTTGGCATTGTTTCTCCAATCTGTAATTTCCTGAAAATAGAAAAAGGCATCAAGTTAACACTCGCACCTAAATCACACAAAGCCTTACCAAAGTTATGTTCTCCTATGACGCAAGGAACAGTGAAACTGCCAGGATCTTTCAACTTTGGGGGAAGTTTCTCTGAATGATGGCACTGCATTCTTCTGTTAATGCTACTGTCTCGTAATCTCCCAATCTCCGTTTTCGTGAAAGAATATCTTTCATGAATTTGGCATAGGTGGGCATTTGTTCCAACGCTTCTGAAAATGGAATGTTGATATGCAGCTTTTGAAGATCTCCAGGAAACGAGAAAACTTCTTGTCCAATTTGTTCTTCTGAAGACGTTGAGGAAAAGGTGGAGGTGGAGAACGATCTGTTCTTTTTCCTTTGCTTCTTTTTCCTCCATCTGTTGCTTTGTTTCTTTTGGAACTTCCTCAACAGTTGTTTTGGCTCCAAAATCTTTGTTGATTTCAGTACCGCTTTTTAACATGATGGCATACATTGCTCTGCTGCTCCTTCCCCATGTTCCTTGAATTTGGCTCTGTGTTGCTAGGAAGGGTACCTGGCGTTCTGTAACTCTGAGTATTGGCTAGTTGTCCCGATTTGATTCTCTAGTGCTTTGATAGAGGCTGAATGGCTTTGAAATATAGTGTCATATCTTACTGCTTGAGAGTCATGTTTTGCTTCCATCTTTTTCAAGTAGATCAACACTTCTGTTATTCCTGATTCATTTGCCTGCTCCTGGCCTTTGTTCTGCTGTTGGAATTTAGGTGGTGGATAGTTCTGTTGTTGGCCTGAATTGTTGCTCCATGAAAAATTGGGATGATTCCTCCACCCTGGGTTGTAGGTGTTGGAATATGGATTGTTCCCCTGTCTGTTGAAATTGTTGACATAATTCACCGTTTCTTCATGTTGGTTTGGTTCTGGTGCTCCTCCATATGGTGAACTTGTGGATCCAGTGATGTTTTGAGTGTTGAGAGTCTCCATGAATTTGCATATCTGGTCCAGTTTGGCACTAACTGCTGTGTTGGCTCCAACTTCATAAATTCCTGCAATTCTTTGAATCAAACTCCTTTCTGTTGGCCACAAGGAATTGTTATTGGCCATCTCTTCGATTAGGTCCCAGGCTTGATCTTCTCCTTTTGACATCAAAGCTCCTCCAGCAGCAGCATCAATAGTGGTTCTCATCAATCCAGAAAGTCCATTATAGAAAGTTTGGACTTGAAGCCATTTTGGAATCTCATGGTGAGGACATTTCCGGAGCAGATCTTTGTATCTTTCCCAAGCTTCGTACAGAGATTCTGAATCTTGCTGCACAAAGGATGTGATGTCATTCCTCAACTTTGCAGTTCTGGCTGGTGGAAAGTATTTTGCAAGGAATTTGGTGGCTAGAGTGTTCCATGTTGTGATGGAACCAGCTGATAGTGAATGTAGCCAGGCCTTTGCTCTGTCTTTCAAGGAATATGGAAAAACCCGCAGTCTCATTGCTTCTTCTGATGCTCGGTTGTAATTGAAAGTGCCGCAAACTTCTAGGAAGTTGCTGATGTGGGCATTAGGATCTTCAATTGCATTCCCCCCAAACTGAACTGACTGTTGAATCATCTGAATGCAAGTTTTGATATCTCCTGCATTTGCTGGTAAGGGAGGAAGTACAGTACAGGAAGTGAGGCCATCTACCACCGGAATGGTTCTGTCTCGAATGGGAATTGGTGGTGCAACCTCCAAAGGTTCAGGTTCCATGTTAACAATTGCTTCTTGGCCTTCTCGCCTTTCCCTTCTCAACTGTCTGATGGTTCTTTCAATCTCAGGGTCAAGCGGATGGATTTCAAAGCTTCTGGCTCGTCTCATTAAATGTCTGAGAACCTGAAACACAAGAAAACAAAACAATAAGTAAAAAGAAAAATAAGATACAAGTAACAAATCTAACCCCTAAACTAATAGTAAAAGATAAATAAGTCCCCGGCAACGGCGCCAAAAACTTGACCGGCGTAAACACACACGTATAACGCAAGCGCACGTATCGTTCAAGTAGTATAAAAATATCGATCCCACGAGGACTTAAAACCTTTTTGTTATTAATTTATGGGGCCAACTGATTACCAGTATCTAACAGGTTGTTTGATTGATTGATTTGAAATGACGATGATTCTAAATTTAAAACAAGTAAATAAAATTGCTTAAAAGTAGGTTGAGAAAAATCCAAATTATAAAAACTATCCAGGGTTGTGATTAATTCCAATATTATTTAGAAGATGAAGTGGTTATCTTAAAGTTGGGTAATATATTGATTTATTAACCTGGAACACTAATTTATGTAAAAGCCTCTTCCGATGGTCAATTTCAAATACCTAGTATAATCCAATTGAACCATATGTCTATGTCAACCAAATTACCTAGATTCATTAAGATTAAGTTCCAATTATGGCTACCCCCGCCCGACAGGTATATTCCTATCCTGTAAGGAAATCTATTAAAAGGGTTATCTATCCTCAAGGAAGATCGTGGGTTATTGAGTCTAAGGTCTTAAACTTAAAATCCCTATGTCTAGTTCATTTTAAGTTTACCTAATCAATTTTATTAATGGCCAGTTAATAAAAAGCATTAAGATTAAGACTCAATAAATAAATCTTTAAATTACCCAACCTATAATCTAACCCCTTATAAACCGGTTATATTGAAATTCATCACAACCCTAGATACTAACTTAGTTACAATACATAGCTATGGCTAATGAAAACTTAAAAGACATAAAATAAAAATGCTAAAAAGTAACTGCGAGAAAGTAAAAGCGGGAAAGTAAATGAAAATAAACTGCCAAGATAAAAGGAATTACTTTTACTAATTACTAACTTAGATATCTCCCTTAGTATAACATAATCACTTGTGAGATTAAAACCAACCGACCATATAGGCGGTATCCTGATTAAGTCAAGTTAAGTCCGACCAGCCATAAAGGCGGTAAAATTTGTCCATGAACTTGCCATGTAGGCGATAAAGAAATAACCAGCCATAAAGGCGGAACCAAAATTAAATTACCAACCGACCAATCTGGCGGTATCCTTGATTAGTCAGGTTAAAACCAGATTAAAATGAATTACCAACCGACCAATATAGCGGTATCCTTTTTAAGTCAATATTTTAAATAGTGAATATATTATATTTAAGGGAGATTAATCTAAATAGCAATAGTAAAAGAATTATCTTTCACCCTAGCTGGGGAAGTTACCTCCTCATTACTGAAAAGTAAAAACTGAAAAATTAAAGAAAGAAAAGTACTGTGCGTAAAAGTAAATTGCGGAAAGTAAAGACTGAAAAGTAAAGAAAAAAAGTGCGAAACTGAAAATTAATTACTGAAAACTAAAAATAAACAAACTAGATACAATCTTCTTATTTATTCATTAAGAATTTCAAAGAAGAAAGTATGAATTTTACAAATGAAATGGCTTGGTATTTATAGGCAAAATTTTGCCACCATCAAATCATCAATCAATTTCTCCACCAAATCCATTATTAATTTCTCCACTAATTACTCCACCAAATCCATAATTGCTCCACTAATTTCTTATCTTGTTTGGTGGTGATTTGATAATTTTTATTAATTATAATTAATTAATATTTTGCTTTGAAAATGATTGATAATGACTTTTAATAATTACACTCCACACACTTCTGGATGGTTCATCAATTTCGGTCATGAAATCATCATAATTTGAAAATATTTTCTCTTTAAAAGTTGTAGATCTTTGAGTGTTCTTTAATCTGGAACTTGAATCAGCTCAATCCGATATCTGAGTAAATAGTTATGCCCAAAATACGAAAGATGCGCAAAACTGGAATTTCCAAAACTGCACTTCGTCAAAAACGCCCTTTCAAGTTTCCAATCTTCAAAATTAATATATCAAGTCCAATAATTGCCCTTATTTGATCCACATTTCGTCCTAAATGATTTCATTAAGTCCCAATATTATTTTATCTGCAAAATAAACTAAAACACATCAAAACGTTCATCAAACCCGAGAAACTAAACAAAATATTAAGTAAAAGGGGCGGTAAATATTGATATATTTTCCGCTCATCAGTTTCGCCAGGTATGGCATTATGGGGGCGAGGCCACATCAGTTCAGCATCAGTTTCTGCCGGGTATGGCATTCTAGGGGCGAGGCCCACATCAGTTCAGTATCAGTTCCGCCAGTATGGCATCCTGGGGGCGAGGCCCACATTAGATCAACATCAATAACAGACTTTCCGGGTATGGCATTCAGGGCGAGGCCCACATTAGTTTCAGCATCAGATCTGCCGGGTATGGCATTCTGCGGGCGAGGCCCACATTGGTTCAAATCAGTTTATGCCAGGGACGGCACTCCGGGTATGGAGATATCAGTTCAGCCAGGTACGGCACTCCGGGTATTGAGATATCAGATCAGTTTTGCCAGGTACGGCACTCCGGGTAGGGAGATATCACAGCTGCGACACCCTAGGTACGGGGTTAGCATTCAGACATTTGTGGCTCTCTAGGTATGGAGGCGTCACCGCGCAACCCTAGGTACGTGGTTAACATTCAGACATTTGTGGCACTCTAGGTACGGAGGCGTCACCGCGACACCCTAGGTACGGGGTTAGCATTTAGACATTTATGGCTCTCTAGGTACTGAGACGTCACTGCGACATCCTAGGTACGAGGTTAGCATTCAGACATTTGAGGCACTCTAGGTACGGAGGCGTCACTGCGACACCCTAGGTACGGGGTTAGCACTCAGACATTTGTGGCTCTCTAGGTACGGAGACGTCACCGCGACACCCTAGGTACGGGGTTAGCACACCAGGTACGTCATGTGGACTATTCAGACATTTGTGGCTCTCTAGGTACGGAGATGTCACTGCGACACCCTAGGTACGAGGTTAGCATTCAGACCACAGCGACGCCCTAGGTACGGGGTTAGCACACCAGGTACGACATGTGGACTATTCAGACATTTATGGCTCTCTAGGTACGGAGACGTCACTACTACACCCTAGGTACGAGGTTAGCATCCAGACAACCAACATCATCACTACGGCACTCTAGGTACGGAGATGCAACCGCAACGCCCTAGGTACGGGGTTTAGCACCATCAACTCAACACAGCAGGCAAACCATGCGGCAGCTGGCGAGCCAGGTAAGTAAAGATGCATTGCACATACTTTGATAGGAATTGTCATTGTCACACACTGCACAAGTCCCATCAAAGTGGGGGCTACTGTAGGCATTGCATTTTTACACATTAGCCCAATGTTGAGTCTCGTATGGAGGCCACTACCTCTTTAGTCATGAAAGTCGCGGGAAACGGACGTTGGAAAGGTAAAGTTGGAAAATAGAATTTTTGATGGATTTAATCTCGTTGTTTGAGCTTCGGTGCTTGTTGGACTTCCGTTTCAAAGATTATCTTAGGCCCAAAACCCCACAAACCACTTACCAAACCCAAACCAAACCCAAAATACCCAAGCCACCAAGCCAAGCCAAACCCACGCCCATGAGACACCATTCACGCCCATAGCCTTCCTAATAGCCAAAATCACATTAACACATGCCTAAATCAAATCAAATCCCTACCAAATCAAATCCAATCACCACCCCAAATAAAGAGATCTATTCCTTATGAAGAACCAATTAGGAGATTCTTCCTATTCAAATTAGGAAAGTCTTCTCTCTTTGCCTATAAAAAGAGGCATTCACCCCCATTCAAAACCGAGCACACATACCTCACAAATCACGCCCAAGATACTCCCAAGCCCTCTCTTACATGCCCAAGAGACCTCCAAAACTCCCCCATTGCCGTGAACCTCAATCCTTCCTCCATCACCATTTATCACCTTCACGCCTAAAGCCATCATATAGCCTCCATTGCAGCATCTTTAACCCACTGCACTGCCCCTTTCACAGCCCTAATTCACACCAAAATAAGCCTCAAATACAGCCCTAAAGTCGCACAAAACACCCCCTTAACACAGCCCCATTGCACGCCAAAACAGAAGCCAAAACGCCCCTCACTGCTCACCAAAACTGCCACACTTCACTGCACATTCTGCCCAGTTTTTGGCAGCGATTTTAACCTATAAAACAACCCCAAAACACCCTAAAACTGCACTAAAAAATTGCATAAACACCCCCAAAAAACCCTCAAAACCGCAGCTCCATTAGCCTTCAAAATCACTCAAAACAGTCCACTAAATCCCCAAGACAGTGACCTGAAACGTAGCAGCGAAACAGCAGCGAAACGGACTTGAAACAGCAGCCCAAGCATCAAAGCAGCGAGGAAAGACATTGAGTAGACAAATCGGAAAAGCATCGGATCAATCTCCCTTCCAACGGACGTGTAACACCATTTCTTAGACGACAAAAGAGGTTAGACCTGAGGTCACCTTTTTACTTATCTTCTTTATTTTTGTTTTATTTATTTTGATATATAATTGCATGAGAGTCGTTTGAGGCCTGATGTGATTGTTGAATGAGCGGGATATGTGTTCCCTTTTGTGGTAATCGGATGGAAACCCGGACGTAAATTCCATAGCCGATTCCGAATGGACGGTAGTATGGTCTGCACTCGGGATACAATGCCACGTACCACTTAAGATACATGTATCTCGTCTCATCCAAATTTGTATTTGAGCATGTCATAGTCTTTAGGTTATTCGTTTATTATTTAAAGCATGGTTTAATTTAGTTTTTTATTTATTTGTTAAAGCATATTTAGGTTGTTCTTTATGCATGTTATTAGTTTATGATGTGTTTGGGTAATGACTTATACATGTTGATTTAATGGTTCAATATGCTCGTTGTGTTATATTGCGTGGAGTTATTTGGATGAAAGAATGTTAGATCTAAGTACCCTTGAGCATGAATGTTGAATAGATTCGGTTAGTTAATTGCACAAATTATATCATCACAAGTGACATAAGTAAGGGACCATTCCGAACCCAACAGTTTGAGGTCTTCCTTGCGAGGGGTGAGTGCGGCCTTAAATCTTTGTCCCGGTTCACACCGGGTGGCGACTCCATGTTATTTCGTACTTCCCAACTAGGCTGCGAGCCTAGAACAGCGTCGTCAAGTTATTTGTCCACAGTGTTGGTTTTATTCTAGGTCCCAAGATCAAACAAGACATGAAATAATGCGTGAATACACCAACGGAGATAGCGGAATACTCACATCGATCGGTTGAGTCGATTTGAAGACGAATGAAGCCAAAACCCCACTACCTTGGTCACGCCCACTGGTGCAGAATTCTTCACTGGTTTGGGTAGTTTCGGATCTCATTTTGAAGCTCCAAACTTCGTCGAATGGATCCCGCCTCATGGGTGAACCTCCCTAACACCTTCGCAATAGTTGTAAGTGTGCTAGCACTTGCGTTTTCACCATGAAAACCACTCATTGCTTCCCCTATAGCTCACGGCAGTGAGCTGAAATGGAAGAAGAAAAAGAGCCCTTTGGGCGTGAATAATCCAAGAGAGAAAGGTGAATCAAAACCTTTCAAACGTGAGTTATATTTGAGAGAGAGAAATTGTAATATTGAATTATGATTTCTAAAATCTATTTCAACATTTTACAAAACATTTTTCACCTTGTAAAAGTCAAGGTAAAAGCATTTTTCATTAATTAAAAATCAAATGCCATAAATGCTTTTCCTAAAAGCATTTACAAAAGTCAAGTGTAATTAACTCCATCCACTATACACTTTATAAAGTGAATAGTAACAGTCACATCACATTTAATTTTGACGCTTGATTTGACATGTGGGCCCCACACGATATTAAATGCGAGCGGGCCCCGCAAAATAATCTCGGGCTCGGTTTCGCTAATTCCGAATTAACGAATTTTCCGTTGCGTCATAATTAAATGATTACGCCTAGCGAATTCACTATTCACGTCGCTAACGAATTAATTCCGAATTAACTCGTTTGCCCAAATTAAAATCCAATTTTAATTCCGCGTCGAAATCTAATTTCATTTAATATATCGAATATATTAATTTACCGATTAATTCTAAATTAATCATTCTCTCTCTTTAGACGATATTTTATCTCAGATAAAATATTTCCGTAATTAATCCTAGATTAATTTTCTCTCTCTTCTATATAATCCCAGCTTTTTAATGAGTGCGAGTTATGCGTCATCGGTGCATTATCGGGAAGCGACCCATGAGATCCCCGGAAAAGTCGGCAGTAAATACGATCGTCGGAGTATCCGAATCACGTACGTACCAAGTACTACGTTCTACCGATTTACGAGACAAGATCGGCTTCTAGCAAAGCACGAAGTCCACCTAATTATCCAGTCATATTCATCTAAGAATATTTAAGATCTATATCAAGCGTAGTATACCAAGTATTATGTATGTCGGTCCAGTATCGGATAGTCACGTGCTAGGGCTGGGGCTGGATAAGTGTCTGCCCCGTCCGAAGCACATGTCGGATGTCTGGTAACATAGTCTCTATAATCGGATATTCATGACCTGGTCACAATATCCCGATTGGATGCACATCACTCAAGAGCACTAGTACCGTATCATGCGTGACATCATCTCCACTATGACTGAAGTGATACTTCCATCTTGACATCACACCCAATACACTACGACTCTCTGATAAACCCAGAAGTGGTGTACGCAGAACCGGTTAAAGCCCTGTACCACCAAGACCAAAGTCTACCGATTATCGCAAGTATTAGCGATGTAAGTCTCAGGTTAAGACTATACACACCTACCTTGATTTCGGCCTCCCATAGACACATAGTCATAATACCAATGGGATTCCGAGGGGTCTATCCAGAGCGAAGCTGTTTCCCGTACCATCGGTGAAAACGACCTCCTATCGCACTTGCATAAGTATCCAATACTTATATATATGAGAACTATGCTGTTGTGCCCTCACAACGCGCACAAGTGCAATACTAGCCTATTCCGCATTATCGATGTCCTGTCTCGATAATACTCCGGCTAGGGATATTTAATGATTAATCCTTCGTGGACTGATACTGTCTCATATCATTCTCAATCCAGGAACTTATCATAGGGACCTCTCTTCATTTATATATCTATGGTGATCTAATCACAAATGATGAGAGTGCAATTTCCTTGTCACATAGTTAATTTGTTACAACAACACAATGATTTGTACAAATAGTGACGCTATAGGTCATTTTGTCCAACAATCTCCCACTTGGCACATAGCCAGTCACTCAAGTGTCCCACACCCGAACTATGTACGGTTCGCTCAAATTACACATCGTCAGCGGATTTGTTTGATAATCGTCTGACGTGATTTATACGATCATCACATCGCCACGATGTATGATCCGAACGAATCAGATGATATAGAAGTATATATCTGGATCGTCGATGAGACCTTTAATTCGTTAGCCTGTGCTGACGCCTAGCTCAGCCGCTAACAGAACTATATCTAATCTAATTAGATTTATTTTCGACCCAAATGACTTCTATTGCTGCCTTAACTGCAGCAATAATCCGCAGTTGTTGTTTATTCGGCAACAGTTATCTTGCTGGGAAGATTTCCAGCTCATTATCCCAGTGTTCAAACTTTTATAGTACCGTAGTATTTAATTGTTTGGAAACTTGCAGCAGTGATCCCAGTCACTTCAAGTTCTCTTTCTCCATAGTTTAAGATAGCATCTTTAGTTCTCTGAGATACTAACAGATGTTCTTAATTTCAATCCAGTGACTATCACTTGGATTGACCTGATCGTGACTCTATATGCTCGAAGCGTATGAGACACCAATCAAGTACATTTTAAATGTACAATTTCCCAGAGAGTGTTAACAACTCCAAATCTATCCCAGTAGATCTTTATTCCTTGAATAAAGGTTGTTACTCCCCAGAATTCTACGGAGAATTTCTATGAAATCCAAGCTTTCACAATAGCTTTATGGGAATATACTTGTCAGTGCGCTCTCCCACTAACCTCCTTATATGCACAATAATTATTTCGTTTTGAGTCAAATCATAAACCATTATGATTATTTCAAAACGACAGTTCCAAGAACCTTATGCTTGCTTCAATCCAAACATGGATCGAATAATCCGCAAACCTTGTTTGTTGGTTGTTTAAAATCGTCAGGATGTTCTAAACATCGTCCAAAAGGTTTCCTTTTCAGGAAAGCGGTTTTGATCTATAACTGATAGGTTTCATAAATGAAATATACAGTATCAACAAGCATCTTCAAAATGGATTTACCAAGGCAACAGGTAAAAGGATGAACTGTTATTAACACAATATTGATAACGATACCTTTCCGTCACAAGCCTAGCTTTGTACGTTGGTATGTTGCCATCCATGTGTGTCTTCCTTGAAGACGTTTACAGTACCAATAGGCACAATGCCTTGTGGTACAACAACTAGTATCCAAAATAGTTGTTATACATGGAATCCATTTTGGACTCATGGCACTTTGCCAAAATAGGGAGTCGATACCTCGTATCACTTCCTCAAAATGTAGTCGGATGGTATACCCTCATAAGATTGACATCTTTATGAGGTTAGATCAGAAACCCATACCCTAGGTTGTTTTCTGACTCTATCCGATCTACCCAGTTCTTGTGTATTCGAAGATTAATGGTACAGATTCATCATTGATGAACTGTTTGTGTTCCATTAAGGACTTCGTGCCTTGAATAGTATTACTCCGATTTTCATCGAGTATCACTATCCTCCCACTGACCACTGCATATCGGTATTCCTCTCAGGAAAACCGCATGGTGAGCAACAATCATATTGTTCTCATGTGAGATTTATAAGTACTATATTTAAGGTTTCCCTTAGGATAACCTATATTGGCACTTATCCAATTTGGGTTCTTAGTTTGGTATCATCCAAATGTTATGCCTGGCATACCCAAATTATTAGGAGTGAGAAACCCCGTTTCTTTCCTGTTCATATCCTATATGATATCTGTCAAACAGATTTATATGGAACCTTATTCTAAATACGTTTTGCACTGTTAATACATATCTTGTTGAAGGAAATGATAGCTCAGAGCGAATCGTGATAAACCTTATCATGTCCAACAAAATTCGGTTTCTAGTTCGGACACACCGTCAAACTGACGTGTCTCGGGAGGAGTCCTCATCTGAAAGAATATCGTACTCTTTCATGTACGTATGAAACTTACTGCTTAAGTATTTTCCATTACGGTCTTACCGTGGCGGCATAATACTATAGTCGATCTGTTTTTCTACTTCGTGTCGAAACCATAAAAGTTTACGATCTGTGTTCTTCAAAAGAAACACATAACCATAACGTGATGCCACATCCGTTAAGGTCACGAAACATTCATGTTCACATCTAGCCTAGCTAGATATGGGCCCACTAACTTCACCATGAATATGGCTAACAGATCGGTGGCACTTTCACTATTACCAAGTAAATAGTGTTTTAGGTACTTTACCTAATAAACTAGATTCGCAGACTTTATTTGAATAGTCAAATCAGTCCTAGTACCCACTCTTCAAAAGTGTGGATATACGAGTCTTGTTCAATTGTGTCCTAGACAACAATGCCACAAATAAGTCTCTATTGATCAAATCAATTTGAGCTATTTATTTGTCATTTTATATGTTTGAGATTTTAATTATATTCAAAATATAAATTCTGTTATTTACATCTAATGTGTTTATCTCAGTATCATCTTTATATAATGAAATACTCAATGTTCTAGAATATAAAGGTTCATCCACAATGGATAAAACACTGATATAGAGATAATGTCTCTAGTCAAACTAGTTACATTATAACAGTTCCTAATTTAAGTACATACCCAAATGGTAGTTCCTAAACTTAGGTATCTACGGTCGAAACAACGACTTTCGTCCCGTTTCTGATTCGCAGAGAAATCTCGGCTTGAAGTCAGTATCCAGCTCATAGCGGATTCTGAACATCAATACATATATTTTATGTACCACAATAAGTATTTAAAATATAATTTCAATACTAGTAATGAACATAACTTTGACAAATATTTTTAAAGTCAGAGCCTCGCTCTTTCCTTAATTCCTTCGTGTCTGCCATATCCAAACGGTAGTCATTTTGGGATATGTCAATTATCCTTTTCAATATTTCACAAACCTTTGGCCAAGCATTGGGTTTTGGAATATCGAAACAATGTGCACCTTGTGCTACATGCCCAATTGCAAACTTTGACTTTTCTCCATTAGAATAGTCAATTAATTCTCTAAGAATTATAAATTGCAATTTTAATACTTTTTAAATCTAAAGATAGATTTATTTTCAAGTATATTAAATTAAGCACTAAAGTCATCATCACACAAATCTTCCAAAGATTTATGCTCTACTTATTTGCTTAATTATGGGCCTAGATATATTAGTTATTTTATCCAATAAAGTAACCTATTATTAATCCCAATTGAAAATTAAATTATTTAAAACATTTAATCCAAGGATTATATATTTTAAATATTCAACCTTTCAATCTTTTTATTGATTCCAATAGTCCAACTATTTAATCAATTTAATAAGGTACTATTCATTATATTGATTACAATAATCCAATTATTTAATCAACTATAATTTTAATATTGATTACTATAATCCCATTATAAAATCAACTATTATTTTAATTCAATTATATTGATTACTATAATCCAATTATAAAATCAACTATAATTTGAATAAGTTTGTATATAGTCCAACTATATATATTTAAAACAACATAAAATATTAATCCAACTAATACTTTTAATTAATATGACGAGTAAAATATATTTTCGTCGAGCCTCTAACCCTCTGTCGAGTACTCGGGAAACCGTGTTTCCTAGTGGGCTAGGATCCCGTTAAATATCACACAATCTTGACTTTGGCCAACAAATTGTATGATAATTAACTAGGTAGATCTCGAAGATCAATTGGATCTCATCCAACTCCTAGATCCAGTAGGTGAACATCCAAGTCCGAAACATATATCTTATATATGCCTATATATCGAATATATACCCTAACCTTTTTCCTCTGAATCAATTAGGCCTTGGCTTTGGCACAACAAACCTAATGATCCCAGTCAAGCGTGGACCCATTGACCATGGAAGCTTCGTAATCAATGTCGTTGGACAAGAAGTGGTCTTGACTTTGGCCAACAAAGCACAACTTGGACAGAACCAATATGGAACAAAGCTTCGTGATTCAAACACATCTTTGACGGCAAGGGCTTGACTTTGGCCAACAACCCATGCCAATCTCGGATCTTGAGTAAGAATCACTCAATGGAAGGAAAAAACGCTTGATATTTAATGAGGGTTTTTGGCGTGCAAATTGGCTACCAATTTAATTATCTTTGTTAAGGTCTCATCATCATACACCCTTAAACATGCATTCTAAATACATAATAAAGCGCATATGAAAATAAAATAATAATGATATGCAGATGGATACTTAATACATTGATCCTAGATCAAATCTCTCTCTTTCTCTCTCAAGCTAGCACTTGTATTACTTCTACCCAATTACATAATACTTCTAAAGAAACCTCATTTACATTGAGGGGAATAGGTGAGAAGAGAATACAATAGAATAGAGGTGATAAGGCTGGACACGCAGGTCCAATTTAATAAATCAAATTTATTGCAACAATTTCCAAAATTGCCCCTACCCGACTAATATCCATCCGATATACATTATTCATTCATCACAATCACGTATTCACACAAAAGCATGCTATCAATCAATCTAATCAAATTAATTAATATGAAAATTAAGTGATCATCCAATGTTCAAACAACGATTTGATTTTGCTCGAGTCAAACTCGTTTTTGCGAATAAGTACTCAAAGTACGAATTCTTGAATTAAATTAAAATACAACATCAAATCCAATTTAATATGTATTTAATACTAATTCACTATTCAATTCCAAATTAAATATTACGCTTTATTTAATAAACCTTTTACGACTTAAATTCCAAATTTAATCGCTACGGGTCTCAAACCCCTATTAACGTTCAACGTCAATTCAATTCAAGTCCATTGGGCTTTCAATTAATTTCATTAAGGCATGGGCTTCGGCAACCAAAGCCCAATCAAGGAGTAACCCCATAAGCCCAGAAATCAATTTAGGCCCATTAGGCCCAATTAAACTTTAAAGGTTCATTAGCCGCATTTGGGCTTTATGGTTGTGGTTTTGGGCCCAATTGGATCAAATCCATTTGGCCTAAATCCAACTTGATAAAATCAAGCCCAATAAGCCCAATTACAATATTAGAAGCCCAAATCCAATTTAAGGCCTAAATAATTAAATTACCAAATTCCAAATTTCCAATTTAATTACCTAAAGTGTATATTATGATTAATCAACTAAATCAATATTTCCAAAACATGAAATTAGTCCAATAAATCATGTTCATCTTCATCATCACATGTCCAACACATAAATAAAAAAATCAAACCCATATAACATGCTATAGGTCTCGGCCAAGGGATGGATTTTATGTCCAATTCGGTTTTAATCCAATTAATCCACAATCGACATTAAATCAACTTCCCGAATGATTTCCAACACATCCAATCATCAAAAAATCAAAATACAAGACATTCAAGGGCTATACATTCGGCCAAGGTGAAGGAAATGGGGATTTTTGTTCAATTCAAAATTCAATCAAATTGACTTCAAATTAACATCATACTTTATCATTATAACTCATCCAATGAATTAAAATGAAAAAATTCCAAGAACTCCAAGCACCATCACATTCGGCCATGGCTACTATTTGGGGAAAATTGTTCCAAACCATTTTTCCTGAAATTGATCAAATCAAACTTCCATTAAACATCAAATAAACATGGTTAATCAAACAATTTAACCAAATCATGCTCAAATCAATTTACCTAATTTTAGCCCTAAACTTTTCATGCTTGAACCTAGGCTCTTGATGCCATTGTTGGTTTTATTCTAGGTCCAAGATCAAACAAGACATGAAATAATGCGTGAATACACCAACGGAGATAGCAGAATACTCACATCGATCGGTTGAGTCGATTTGAAGACGAATGAAGCCAAAACCCCACTGCCTTGGTCACGCCCACTGGTGCAGAATTCTTCACTGGTTTGGGCAGTTTCGGATCTCATTTTGAAGCTCCAAACTTCGTCGAATGGATCCCGCCTCATGGGTGAACCTCCTAACACCTTCGCAATAGTCGTAAGTGTGCTAGCACTTGCGTTTTCACCATGAAAACCACTCATTGTCCCCTATAGCTCACGACAGTGAGCTGAAATGGAAGAGAAAAAGAGCCCTTTGGCGTGAATAATCCAAGAGAGAATGGTGAATCAAAACCTTTCAAACGTGAGTTATATTTGAGAGAGAGAAATTGTAATATTGAATTATGATTTCTAAAATCTATTTCAACATTTTACAAAACATTTTTCACCTTGTAAAAGTCAAGGTAAAAGCATTTTTCATTAATTAAAAATCAAATGCCATAAATGCTTTTCCTAAAAGCATTTACAAAAGTCAAGTGTAATTAACTCCATCTACTATTCACTTTAATAAAGTGAATAGTAACAAGTCACATCACATTTAATTTTGACGCTTGATTTGACATGTGGGCCCCACACGATATTAAATGCGAGCGGGCCCCGCAAAATTATCTCGGGCTCGGTTTCGCTAATTCCGAATTAACGAATTTTCCGTTGCGTCATAATTAAATGATTACGCCTAGCGAATTCACTATTCACGTCGCTAACGAATTAATTCCGAATTAACTCGTTTGCCCAATTAAAATCCAATTTTAATTCCGCGTCGAAATCTAATTTCATTTAATATATCGAATATATAATTTACCAATTAATTCTAAATTAATCATTCTCTCTCTTTAGACGATATTTTATCTCAGATAAAATATTTCCGTAATTAATCCTAGATTAATTTTCTCTCTCTTCTATATAATCCCAGATTATTAATGAGTGCGAGTTATGCGTCATCGGTGCATTATCGGGAAGCGACCCATGAGATCCCCGGAAAAGTCGGCAGTAAATACGGTCGTCGGAGTATCTGAATCACGTACGTACCAAGTACTACGTTCTACCGATTTACGAGACAAGATCGGCTTCTAGCAAAGCACGAAGTCCACCTAATTATCCGGTCATATTCATCTAAGAATATTTAAGATCTATATCAAGCGTAGATATACCAAGTATTATGTATGTCGGTCCAGTATCGGATAGTCACGTGCTAGGGCTGGGGCTGGATAAGTGTCTGCCCCGTCCGAAGCACATGTCGGATGTCTGGTAACATAGTCTCTATAATCGGATATTCATGACCTGGTCACAATATCCCGATTGGATGCGCATCACTCAAGAGCACTAGTACCGTATCATGCGTGACATCATCTCCACTATGACTGAAGTGATACTTCCATCTTGACATCACACCCAATACACTACGACTCTCTGATAAACCCAGAAGTGGTGTACGCAGAACCGGTTAAAGCCCTGTACCACCAAGACCAAAGTCTACCGATTATCGCAAGTATTAGCGATGTAAGTCTCAGGTTAAGACTATACACACCTACCTTGATTTCGGCCTCCCATAGACACATAGTCATAATACCAATGGGATTCCGAGGGGTCTATCCAGAGCGAAGCTGTTTCCCGTACCATCGGTGAAACACGACCTCCTATCGCACTTGCATAAGTATCCAATACTTATATATATGAGAACTATGCCGTTGTGCCCTCACAACGCGCACAAGTGCAATACTAGCCTATTCCGCATTATCGATGTCCAGTCTCGATAATACTCCGGCTAGGGATATTTAATGATTAATCCTTCGTGGACTGATACTGTCTCATATCATTCTCAATCCAGGAACTAATCATATGGACCTCTCTTCATTTATATATCTATGGTGATCTAATCACAAATGATGAGAGTGCAATTTCCTTGTCACATAGTTAATTTGTTACAACAACACAATGATTTGTACAAATAGTGACGCTATGGGTCATTTTGTCCAACACACAGGAGTACCTCTACATATTCATGCATACGCATCACATGCACATGTTTTTATTTTGTTGTTTTGTTTGTGTTCGTAGGTCTCAAAGAAAAGAAGGAAAATCGGCAAAACACAAGCAAGAGCAACAAAACAATATAAATAGTTTTCAGGGAGGAATCTCAGGGGGTGAAGCCCACGTTGTCAGTGGTTGAAATGAAGAATTCCAATAAAAAAAGAAAAAAAAAGAGCGGAAAAGAGAGAGAGAAGTCTTTAATAGTTAGGCATATGTCCGGTGATGACATTGTTTGCTGTAGGGAGAAACTTTAGAAACGATAAATGCGAGATGTGCTCTCATTCGGTATTCTGAATGGATTGATCTCGGCTAGACTCACGAGCACTTGATTATAGGATCTCAACAGTAGAAGCCTGAGTAGTTGGCAAGATGACTAGTTGAAGAGATGGTAGATCAGTGACTGGCCGTTTGCCTAGATCGGGCCGGCGGTTCGGTTCGGTTCCGAACCGGAATTGAACCGTCTGATTCTGGTTCCCCTTTGTAGGGAACTGAAACCGAACCAGTAAATTCCGATTTGGTTTCGGTTCCACACTATAGTGGAACCGGAATCGAAACCAGAATTGGAACTGAACCATTCGGTTCCGGTTCCGGTTCCATTCGTTTTTTTTTCTTTTTTGAAAATAAAAAATTGAGATTAATAATTTAATATAATTTAATATATAACACACATTACATAATTATATTAAATTACGAATAAAATTATTATCTAAAAAATTAAAAAAAAAACATATTATTGTATAAATTCAAACCGATTCCAATCGGAACCTTACGGTTCCGATTGGAACCGTTGGAACTGTTGGAACCGAATGGTTCCAACCGGTTCTGCTAAGGGAGGAACCCTAACCGAATCGGTTTGGTTCCGGTTCGGTTCCGGAATCGGAACCGGTTGGAACCCAAACCGTCCGGTTCTAACCGGTTCGGTTCCGGTTCCGAACCAGAACCTTGGCCGGGTCTACGTTTGCTTGGATGTCCATCCTGGTTTACTTATGCTACGATAAATGATATGGTTGGAAACAAAGAAAAAGTCTTTGCAATGAAAAGAAAAAGGAAAATAGACCGCCTATAACCGATAAGCGTGAAGCTACCCATGGGTGAGTATTAGGACCACCATGAGGAGAAATGATACCTTAAAGGGTAGGTGTGTAAAAAAAAAAGTTCAAAATGAAAAGAAAACGACAAGAGAAAAAAGAAGAAGACCATATCATGTTGAGTATGACGAAGTAATCACAGAGTGTGATCAAGACATCTAGGTTGGTTAGACCCACTGATCCGATTCTCCGAGATAAAATCATCGAGTTGGCTTACTTAAAGATTAAGCTTCAAAAGAGCCTTGGCATACACACACTAGGAGTCTAGTTCAGATTATTCATTCAGACGGTCGGATCTGAGTGTATTAAGTACTTTGAAGATTCTCTGGTTTCGACGCGAAGCATCCGTTGAGGACGAAAATATGTATAGCTATCAGGATTATATCATGAGAGGCAGTACAGTATGTTGAAATGAACCATCACACATCAACACCGGTATCAGTTTTGGTGATGAGTCCCGGGGAGAGGCCCACATTAGCATCATCATCAGTTTTGGGGATGAGTCCCAGGGGCGAGGCCCACATCAGCATCAGTTTTGGGGATGAGTCCCGGGGGGTAAGGCCCACATTAGCATCAGTTTTGGGATGAGTCCCGGCGGCGAGGCCCATATCGTCAGCAGTTTTGGGGATGGGTCTCAGGGTTGTGACCCACGTCATCAGCGGTATTGGGATGCGTCCCAAGGTCGAGGCCCCCTGTTGTCAGTTGCAGTTATTGGGATGCGTCCCAGGGTCGAGGCCCACTGCATCATCAGTTATTGGGATGCATCCCAGGGTCGAGGCCCATTTTTTCAGCGGTATTGGGATGCGTCCCAGAGTCGATGCCCCCGTTGTCGGTTGTAGTTATTGGGGTGTGTCACAGGGTCGAGGCCCACTGCATCATCAGTTTTGGGATGCGTCTCAGGTTCGAGGCCCATATTGTCAGCGGTATTGGGATGCGTCCCAGGGTCGAGGCCCCCGTTGTCGGTTGCAGTTATTGGGATGCGTCCCAGGATCGATGTCCACTACATCATCAACTCAGTTCGAAGCAGTAGGCAAGTCAGGTGGCAGCTGGCGAGCCAGGTAAGTAAAAATTCATTGCATAAACTTTGATAGGATTGTCATTGTCACACACTGCACAAGTCCCATCAAATTGGGGGCGACTGTAGGCACTGCATTTTTACATATAAGTCCCTATGATGAGTCTCGTATGGAGGCACTACCTTTTAAGTTGCGGAAGCCGCGGGAAACGGGCGTCGAAATGCAAGAGTCAAGAATTGACACATTGTTGGATTAAAACACATCCTTAGCCTAAACCCCCGTACGTCACACGCCTAGCCCAAAACCAAAGCCACACGCCCACCTAGCCCAAGCCCGTTAAATCACATCCAATAATAATTAAAACATTTAAAACACATGTCATAAATTAAAATTAAAATTAAATTAAATTAAATTAAATCCAATTAAATTAAATTAAAATCAAATTAAATCCCATTCTAATTACCAAAGATTTAAATCTAATTAAATAATTCACTCACCAAATTAAAGATGTTCCCCGTCTAAAATACAAATATCCTTTCCTTTAATAACTAAATAAAATACATCCCCATTTACTTGATTTGTTTCCTTTCAAAACCCATACCAAACCCTAACACATGCACCACTATAAAAATAACACTCGGCACACAGCTCACGGCTCTCTCTCTAACGCCTCTCCACTTGGCCTCCTCTCTCACCATAAAACAATCACATCATGGCCCTCTCTTCTCTCTAGCAGCTAACCCTCTTCATCCCTCTCTCTCTCACATCCAAAAAAAAAACCCTAAACACATTCACTCATTCCCTCTCTATCCTCCCAACAAGACCACGCAACCCCTTCATTTTCATCACACGCCACGACAACCCTTCAATCAGAGCTTAATCGACTAAACCAAACTCTTCAACCAGCTCTCAACCGGCACACTCAGCCTTCCACGTGAACCCTCAAGTCGCAAACAGATACACAAAACCAAGCTACAAAGACTACTCGGCAATACACAAAAAACCATCACCTAAGTTGCACGGAAAAGGAAACGGGAAACGCGACACGACACGAAACGGAAACGGGAAACGTCTTTTTCTAAAATATTAGGACACGAAACGTTGGGGGAAACGTTAAATAAAATAAAATAATTAGATATATGAATAATGTAGTAATTTAAAATTAGAATAAAAATTAAGTTTGAAATTAAATAATGTAATTATTTAACATATGATCATTAATGTAATAATATTGTCTCTAAATAAAAATTCTTCGCAGCTTCCCCATAAATCAATGCTCAATATGGCTTGAACTTTTCAATCCCATATCACACTCCAAGCATACCCTAATCATAACAAAACCAAGTATATAAGAATAATATATTTGAGAAAACAAATAATAGTAAAATTCAAACTAAATACTAACCAACATATTATATTTAATTGGATCCAGTTACTTGCAACTCTTCTTCTTCTTCTTCATCACCATCCACATCATTCATGAAATACATGGCCTCCATCTCAGGTTCATCAAGTGAAAGGTTGGCAATTTCAAGTATTCCAACATCTTCAAAAGAGCCAAATTCATCTCCACCTAAATCCCACATCTTCGTTTGTTCAACATAATATTGTGGGTTTCTTCGTGATAAAAGTCGAAGATTATTATGAACAAAAACCAAATCTTCTGCACGTTTTGGAGTCAATTTACTCCTTCTCAATGAGTTGACAAATGAATAGGTACTCCAATTTCTTTCACAACAAGATGAAGAAGATGGTTGTCCAAGTAATTTGAAAGCGGTTTTTTGAAGCAATGGAGCACTTGAACCATGAATAGCCCACCAACACTTAGCTTCCATATTATACCTATTTACACAATACTTGGTAAAATATTTTTATATATATTTAAAATCTAAACACAATTCAGTTAATTAAAGTTCTACCTATTATGAAGAGAATCTGAATCTGCAAAGTCTCCCATTTTAAGTGAGAAATTAGCAAATTCAGTATTGACTCTTGTGCGATCTTCGAAGTCAGGAAAAAATCTTTTGAAGCATTTAATCCTCTCTCTAGAGATCTCTGCATCCTTATGTGGAGGAACCCTATATGAATCTTCACTCAACCATTTATCATTATAATACCTTCAATTTAAAAATATTTTTATTATGTTAGACCTTTTCATACATAGAAAATAATTGAACGTAAATAATAGAAATAAATATTACCTTGGATTTAATGAATGAGCCAAACAATGAAGATGTGTATTATTCTTTGTCCAACGATCAATTAGAATTATGTAAACCACGTCCCAAAAAGAAGATGACTCATTTAATCTTTTGCCTTCATGCTTATATATAATATTTTTCACCTTTTCAATCATAGAATCCCACATCTCGTATACCAAATGGAGACACGGTTTATCTGTGTCACAAACTCTAATCATGCTATAAATTGGTTCAGTAAAAGAGAGAATATAATCAATTTGATCCCACCAAAAGTCATCAAGAATCTTATCCTTTACAAACATAGCTTTGTTTAGATCATCCTCACGGTAAGAAGACCATGCTTCACTAATCACCATTGACTGGAGACCACGCTTAATATGCTTAAATCTCTTAAGCATCACAATTACCGACGCAAATCTTGTTTCTGCAACTGAAAGTAATTTTAAAGGAACAAATCTATTGAAAATTGCTAATCTTATAGAATGGTTCATAATGAAATTCTTGATTTGAATAACATCTGCGTGAATATCAGTGATCCAACTACATTCCTCATAGGTGTCCCAATTACTTTCGACATTTTTTGCTGCACAAATATTTTTCAATGCAAGATTGAGAGTATGAACAACGCATGGTGTCCAATATATGTGTGGAAACAACCCTTCAATAATTTCTCCTGCACCTTTACAATTTCTAGCATTATCAGTGATCACTTGGACAACATTATCATGTCCAACTTCATTTATAACCTCTTTCATCAACTCAGCAATGAAATACTTGTCTTTTACATTATCCGAGCAATCAACAGCCTTAAGAAACATTGGACCACTATCACTAATAGCAATAAAATTAATCAGTGGCCTCCTTTGTGAATCACTCCATCCATCACTTACGATGCTTACACCTTTTTCCCTCCAACTAAATTTAATTGGTTCTAATAATCTCTCCACATTTGATTTCTCTTGTGTAAGCAAAGTACTTCTTAAAGCATTATAACTTGGAGGTACATAACCTGATAACATATGGTTGGCAGCAAATTTGAATGAACTAACATAATAAGGGTTCCTAGCAATATTAAAAGGCATACCTGCCGTATAGAACATTCTTGCTATCTCTGCGTGTAGTTGATTACGATCTTCTATCTTAAAAGCCTTGTCGATGGTATATGGAGAACTTTCACCTCCATGTGTCTTTCTTTTTTTAAAATCAAACTCAATATCACTAGGAGTATGAGGTAAAGATACTTTTCTTGGTGCCAAATTCTCTAATCTTTTTTTAGTTTCTTCCTCCAAACTTCTCATCTCCGCCATATCACTAGATTTTACCCTTTTACAAGATGCAATTCTTTTTGAGGATTTTTTAACAAGTGGGCCCTTACTCTTGTATAAGTACCTTGTTTCTTTTCATGACAAAAATTACATTCCCAACTCACATTTCCTCCACCATCACCTTTTTTTCTACTCTTTTGACATACTTCCAAAGAGGATTATTCCAATCATCATTATTTGACAAAGGTACGGTGTCACTATCATTAACATTACTAGCTGAAAAATTCATGGCCAATAATTAAATTATCCACCTGTTCAATTCACAAATAACAAATATAAAATGATATTTAGTCGTATACTCGTATTTAACAAAATAAATTTTTATACTATAAATCACTTTGGGAAAGGACACACAGAGAGGTAAATAAAATAATGAAAGATTAAGTAATTATAATGGTTCACGTGCAAAGACATTGGAAAGCAAAAAATAAGTAAATAAAATAATGGTGAGTGAAAAACAGTTGTTTTCAACTTTACTTTTAAGTTTTAATTCATAAAACATTAAAATATCTTCATCAATAGTAATTTAGTATTTCACTTTCATTATTTCTTTGACAGTCTGATTTTCTTTTTTACATTGTTTATCATCCATTTACTTATTTTGATTTTCTAAAAGTTCAAATTTATTCTCATGCTCTGTAATGGAATTTGAATCAAACCTGTAAAATGCAACGAAGCGTACAACCTGTTTGTGGCGTTTCGGGCTTGATGGTCCATCACCACACGTCCACTGCCTATCAATTCACACCCCTAAACCCTCACAGTAAGCCTCTATTCACACACCAAAAGCATCTTCAATTCAGCAGCCCACACGCAGCACTCATCAAAAAAATCAAAATAAAACCCTAAACTAATAACTTCTCGGTCCCTCTCATTCAATACCTGCACAACCTAAGCAAACGCCATTTGAACTCTAGGCCACATCCCTCATTCAACACGTCCCTTAGCCTCTTTCACGCCAGAAATAAAACCACGCACACAACTAAATCCTCACACCTCTCTCTCTCTATAAGAAGAAATAATCGTGAACCCTAGAGGAACCAACCAAGCAACCCTTAGGCCCCAAACTGCACGCAGCAACACTCATTCACCACAAACAAAGCAACCGACCACCCTAAAGCCGGCCAATAATAAACCCTTGATGCCTTCACCTTTGTACACACTCACGACCATAAAGAATCAAACCCTTCAAAGAAACAACAGCCCTCAAACTACTCCTATAACCGATCAGCCGAGAACAACAAATGAACCCACACATATGGCCCTTCTTCCAAAAACAGTGCACACCACTTCAACCCTTATAACACACAAAATGCCCCATTCACGGCCAAACAATAAAGAAAACCCTTAACAGCCCTATACCCTCATGAAATAGTCCCCGAACTGCCCAAAACTGCATCTAAAAAACTACCCAAAACAGCCTTGAATTCGCCCCAAAACTACCGAAAATTGTGACCAGAAAATACAATAAAAATAGCAGCGAAACGGAGTGAAAACAACAGCCCAAACAGCGAAATAGTGAAGGAAAATGTTGAACCAGTGAACCGGAAGAGTTGCAGAGTATCAACCCTTCCGACGGCCGTGTAACGCGCTTTTGAGAGACGACAAAAGAGGTTAGACCCGAGGACACCTTCCTTATTTATTTTCATTCATCTTTTAATTGTTTTATCTATTTTCTTCGCATGAGAGTCGTTTATTGATGTATGTTGTGGCCTTTGAAGGAATGGAAAATGTATCGTCTCATGTGGTATATCGGATAGAAACCCATACGTAAATTCCGTAGCCGAATCCAAATGGATGGTAGTACAGTCTGTACTTGGGAAACAACTCCCCGTACCACTTGAGCAAATGGCACATATTTCGCTTTATTTTAACTTGTTCATTTATTATTCGTATTTTATATTCCGCCATTTACTTTCTGTACGTTATTTGTTTATGTATTGATGATATAATGCGCATTGGAAAATCATGTTGGATTAAAGGTCCTCCATTTCGAGGGATAAAAAGCCTAAGGGCTACCTTTACCACGACGTTTTGCCGCATCGGACAAAATATGTTCGATTGAATGTGAGATACGTTTATCAATGTGAGATACGTTTAATCGGACATACATAGTCCTATATTATTGTTGTCTTTATTTTCTATGCATTGTAATGTCATGCGCATGGGCAAATCAAGTTGGATTAAAGGTCCTCCATCTTGAGGGATGAAAAGTCTAAGGGCTACTTTTGCCACGACGTTTTTTCGCGCTAGACAAAGTGTGTTTGATTGAATGTGAGATGTATTCAATCAAGCATATGAAGACCTATATTGTTGTCTTTATTTTATATGCATTGTAATCTTATGCGCATGGGCAAATCAAGTTGGATTAAAGGTCCTCCACTTTGAGGGATAAAAAGCCTAAGGGCTATATTTGGCCTGATGTTTTGCTGCACCGGACGAAGTGTGTTTGATTGAATGTGAGATGTGTTCAATCGAGCATATGAAGTCCTATATTATTTTCTTTATTTTATATGCATTGTAATGTAATGCGCATGGGTTTATTATGTTGGTCTAAAGGTTCTCTATTTGAGGGAAGAAAAGTCTAAAATGCTACCTTTACGACAATACTTTACCGCACCTTTTATTATTTCATTACTTGCTTTCTGTATGTCATCTTCTTGCATAATCATGCATCATATTGCAATGCACATGGGAAAATAAAGCTGGATTAAAGGTCCTCCATTTTGAGGGATAAAAAGCCTAAGGGCTACCTTTGCCATGGTGTTTTGCCGCGCCGGACAAAGTACATTCGATTGGACGTGAAATACGTTCAATCGGACACTCGGAGTCCTATATAGATGTATGCATATATTGTATCTCTTTTATTTCACCCTATTTGTCTATCTTCTTTTGCATCACATCATGGCACGTTTATCTTAATGTACAATTTGCCTATTTAGTTATCTCTTTGCATTATACAGCTAATTGCTTCTATTTAATATGCATGCTTATACAATTATTATTTGTTTGCGTTTCCGTGTTTATCAATGTAATGTTTTTATGGAATTATATGCTTGTCGTTATTCCGATTTATTTCTTATTCATGCAAACTTAGATATAGGTTATATGCAAATAGATTATGTGTAAAATTATATATGAGCTTTATTTTATGCATGTGAACTTAGAAGTAGAATACTCTTGGAAATATATGTTGCTTACGCTTGGTTAGATTATTGCGCAAATCATTTCATTACAAGTGGCATAAGTAAAGGACCATTCTGAACCCAATGATTTGAGGTCTTCCCTTGCGAGGGCTGAGTGCGGCCTTAAATCATTTTCCCAATTCACACCGGGTGGCGGCTCCATTATTCTCCGGTTTCTGTTGTCTACAGTAACACATTTGCATTTTTTTGGTGTTTTATTTTGTATTAACATGATTGACCGAGTGATCACCAGAAGGACGGGCAGAAGACCTAACCCGTCGGAATGGAGAATCCACTCAGGCACACCTACAAGTAACACATTTTTCCTCTCTTGTGTTTTGTTTTGTTTTGTATTCACATGTTTCAACGAAGAAAAGAGAAAGTGGAAAATGAAAGCCAATCAGAAGCATCAACATGACATCAGTAATAGTTTTGGGGATGAGTCTCAGGGTTGAGACCCATATGAGTAGCAGTTTTGGGGATGAGTCCCAGGGTTGAGGCCCACATCAGTATCAGTTTGGGGAAATAACCCCAGAGTTGAGGCCCACATCTTTAGCAGTTTTCGGGGATGAATCCCAGGGGCGAGGCCTGAACTATCAGCAGTTGAAATGAAGAATTCCAAAAAAAAAACCCTTGATGGTTGGACATATGCCCGATGATGATATGGTTTGCTGTAGGGTGAAACCTTGGAAACAATAAGTGTAAGAGGTGCTCTTATTCAGTATTTTGAGTGATTGATCTCGGCTAGACTGACATGCACTTGATTATGGGATTCTAGCAATAGAAGCCTGAGTAGTCGACAAAATGACTAGTTGAAGAGCTAGAGGATCAGTGAATGACCATTTGCCTGGATGTCCATCCTGATTTACTTGAGCTACAACATGTGATATGGTTGGTGTTGGACAAAATGACCCATAGCGTCACTATTTGCACAGATCATTGTGTTGTTGTAGCAAATTAACTATGTGACAAGGAAATTGCACTCTCATCATTTGTGATTAGATCACCATAGATATATAAATGAAGAGAGGTCCCTATGATTAGTTCCTGGATTGAGAATGATATGAGACAATATCAATCCCCGAAGGATTAATCATTAAATATCTCTAGCCGGAGTATTATCGAGAGTGGACATCGATAATGCGGAATAGGCTAGTATTGCACTTGTGTGCGTTGTGAGGGCACAGCGGCATAGTTCTCATATATATAAGTATCAGATACTTATGGAAGTGCGATAGGAGGTCGTGTTTCACCGATGGTACGGGAAACAGCTTCGCTCTAGATAGACCCCTCGGAATCCCATTGGTATTATGACTATGTGTCTATGGGAGGCCGAAATCAAGGTAGGTGTGTATAGTCTTAACCTGAGACTTACATCGCTAATACTTACGATAATCGATAGACTTTGGTCTTGGTGGTACAGGGCTTTAACCGGTTCTGCGTACACCACTTCTGGTTTATCAGAGAGTCGTAGTGTATTGGTGTGATGTCAAGATGGAAGTATCACTTCAGTCATAATGGAGATGATGTCACGCAGGATACGGTACTAGTGCTCTTGAGTGATGCGCATCCAATCGGGATATTGTGACCAAGTCATGAATATCCGATTATAGAGACTATGTTACCAGACATCCGATATGTGTTTCGGACGGGGCAGACACTTATCCAGCCCCAGCCCTAGCACGTGACTATCCGATACTGGACCGATATACACAATACAATGGTATACTACGCTTGATACAGATCTTAATATTCTTAAATGGATATGTCCGGAGAATTGGGTAAACTTGGTGCTTTGCTAGGAGTCGACCTTGTCTCGCAAATCGGTAGAACGTAGTACTTGGTACGTATGTGATTCGGATACACCGACGACCGTATTTACTGCCAATATATCCGGGGATCTCATGGGTCGCTTCCCGATAATCCACCGATAACGCATAACTCGCACTCTTAAATAATCTGGGATTATATAGAAGAAAGAGAAAATTAATCTAGGATTAATTACAGAGATATTTTATCTAGGAGAAAATATCGTCTAAAGAGAGATAACGATTAATTTGGAATTAATCGGTAAATTAATATATTCGATATATTAAATGAAATTAGATTTCGACGCGGAATTAAAATTATATTTTAATTCGGGCGAACGAATTAATTTAAAAATAATTCTTTAGCGACGTGAATAGTGAATAGTGAATTCGCTAGGCGTAATCATTTAATTACGACGCAACGAAAAAATCGTTAATTTGGAATGAGCGAACCCGAGCCCGAGTGTGATTGTGAGCGCATTCATATTTCGAATTCGAGTGCGGCAACGCAAGTCGCATCAAGCGTCAAATCAAATGTCACTTTGAGTGATGTGATTGATGTTGGATAATATGACCCATAGCGTCACTATTTGTACAGATCATAGTGTTGTTGTACAAATTAACTATGTGACAAGGAAATTGCACTCTCATCATTTGTGATTAGATCACCTTAGATATATAAATGAAGAGAGGTCCATATGATTAGTTCCTGGATTGAGATGATATGAGACAGTATCAGTCCGCGAAGGATTAATCATTAAATATCCCTAGCCGGAGTATTATCGAGACAGGACATCGATAATGCGGAATAGGCTAGTATTGCACTTGTGCGCGTTGTGAGGGCACAACAACATAGTTCTCATATATTTGGGTATTGGATACTCATGCAAGTGCGATAGGAGGTTGTGTTTCACCGATGGTACGGGAAACAGCTTCGCTCTGGATAGACCCCTCGGATTCCCATTGGTATTATGACTATGTGTCTATGGGAGTCCGACATCAGGGTAGGTGTATTTGGTCTTAACCTGAGACTTGCACCGCTAATGCTTACGACAATCAATAAATTTTAGTTGAGGTCGTCTAGGACTCTAACCGGTTCTGTGTACGCGACTGCTGAGTATATTGAGAATCGTAGAGTATTGGGTGTGATGTCAAGACGGAAGTATCACTCCAGTCATAATGGAGATGATGTCATGCAGGATACGGTATTAGTGCTCTTAAGTGTTGGCCGGCCATCGGGATATTATGACAAGTTCATGTATATCCGATTATAGAGACTAGTTACCAGACATCCGATATGTGCTACGGACGAGGCAGACACTTATCCAGCCCCAGCCCTAGCACGTGACTATCCGATACTGGGCCGATATACACGATACTTGGTATACTACGCCTGATATAGATCTTAAATATTCTTAGATGAATATGACCGACGTAATTAGATTTTAATTCGGGCGAACGAATTAATTTAGAATTAATTCGTTAGCGACGTGAATAGTGAATTCGCTAGGCGTAATCATTAATTACGACGCAACGGAAAACTCGCTAATTTGGAATTAGCGAATCCGAGCCCGAGTGTGATTGCGAGCGCATTCGTATTTTGAATTCGAGTGCGGCGACACAAGTCACATCAAGCGTCAAATCATTCGTCACATCAAGCGTCAAATCAAATGTCACTTTGAGTGATGTGATTGATTGATGTGATTGATTGATTGATTGAAAAAGACAACTAGTCACTTTGAGTGATGGTAGTTGTTGGAATAGTTGATGGTTGTTGGAAAGTTTGATTTGCTTTTGTATTTGACTTTTATATGTCAAATAATTGGTAAATCAAATAATTATTTTTTTTTTGGAAAAATATATAAGTGTATTAGATACACTTTTCAAAACAATTAAACACAATTCTTTTTCTCTCTTACTTCTCTTATCTCACGCCCAAGGGGCTCCAAAAACACTCACTGGTTTCACACAAAAACCGTGAGCTATAGGGAGGCAAGAGTGAGTTTTTGTGGCAAAAAACTCAAGTGCTAGCACACTTACGAGACTTACGAAGGTGGTAGGGAGGTTCACCCATGAGCCGGGATCCGTTCGACGAGGCTTGGAGCTCCGTTTTGCATCTCAAAATTTCTGTTTTGGAGGCATTTCACTGCTGCAGTTCAGGCGTGAAAACAGTGGGCTTTTTGGCTTGATTCGTCTCCAAATCGTCTCAACCGATCGATGTGAGTATTCCGCAACTTCGTCGATATGTATTCGCAATGTTTTTCATGCTTATAATCGATCCGGGACCTTAATAGAAACCAACAATGGTATCAGAGCCTAGGTTTGAGCATGAAAAATTTAGGGCTTAAAATTTGGGTAAACTTGTTTTGAGCATGATTTGAATTAATTGAGTGTTTGAGTATGCTTATAACATGTTTAATTAAGGATTGATTGGATCAATTTAATGAAATAATGATTGGATCAATTTTCCCCAATTGATGGAGCTTGGCCGAATAGTATAAGGCATTTGGAAATTTGGAATTTTTGTCTTTGATTCATTGGATGAGTTAGAATCATTTAGGATGATGTTAATTTGAAATTAATTGGATTGAATTTTGAATTGAACAAAATCCCTAATTTGCTTATGTTGGCCGAATTCCATATGCCCTTTAAAGTCTTGGATTTTTGATTTTTGAACATTAGATGTATTAGAAATCATTCGGGAAGTTAATTAGATGTCGATTGTGGAATTAATTGGATTAAATTCAAATCGGACAAAAATTACTCCCTTGGCCGAGACTTAGAAGCATGTAAAATGGGTTTGATTTTTTCATTTATGTGTTGGACATGTAATGATGATAATGAGCATGATTAATTGGACTAATTTCATGTTTTGGAAATATTGATTTGGGTGATTAATCATGTAATGCACTTTAGGTAATTAAATTGCGGAATTGGATTCATGTAATTTAGTTATTTAGCCCTTAAATTGGATTTGGGCTTATTATGTTGTAAATGGGCTTATTGGGCTTTGTTGTACAAAGTTGGATTTAGGCCAAATGGATTGGATCCAATTGGGCCCAAAGCCACTTCCGTAAGCCCAAATGCAACTTATAACCTTTAAAGTTTAATTGGGCCTAATGTGCCTAAATTGATTTCTAGGCTTATGGGGTAACTCCTTGATTGGCCTTGGTTGCCGAAGCCCACGCCTTAAAGAAATTAATTAAAGCCCATTAGACTTGAATTGAATTGACGTTGGACGTTAATCGGGCTTTGAGTCCCGACGCGATTAAATTTGGAATTTAAATCGAAAAAGTTTATTAAATAAAGTGTAATATTCAATTTGGAATTGAATAGTGAATTAGTATTAAATACATGTTAAATTGGATTTAATGATGTAGTTTAATTTAATTCAAGAATTCGTACTTTGAGTACTTATTCGCAAAAACGAGTTTGACTCGAGCCAAAATCAAATCGTTGTTTGAACATTGGATGATCACATAATTATCAGATTAATTAATTTGATTAGATTGATTGATAGCATGCTTATGTGTGAATACGTGGTTGTGATGAATGAATAATGTATATCGGATGGATATTAGTCGGGTGGGGTAATTTTGGAAATTGTTGTAATAAATTCGATTTATTAAATTGGACCTGCGTGTCCAGCCTTATCACCTTCATTCTCTTTGTATTCTCTTCTCACCTATTCCCCTCAATGTAAATGAGGTTTCTTTAGAAGTGTAGTGTAACGGGTAGAAGTAATACAAGTGCTAGCTTGAGTGAGAAAGGGAGAGATTTGATCTAGGATCAATGTGTTAAGTATCCATCCGCATATCATTATTATTTTATTTCATACTCGCTTTATTATGTATTTAGAATGCATGTTTAAGGGTGTATGATGATGAGACCTTAACAAAGATAATGAAATTGGTAGCCAATTTGCACGCGAAAAGCCCTCATCAAATATCATGCGTCTTTTCCTTCCATTGAGTGATTCTTACTCAAGATCCTAGATTGGCATGGGTTGTTGGCCAAAGTCAAGCCCTTGTCCGTCGAAGATGTGTTTGAATCACGAGGATTTGTTCCAAATTGGTGTCTTGTCCAAGTTGTGGTTTGTTGGCCAAAGTCAAGACCACTTCTTGTCCATCGACATTGATTACGAAGCTTCCATGGTCAATGGGTCTGCGCTTGACTGGGATCATCAGGTTTGTTGTGCCAAAGCCAAGGCCTAGTTGATTCAGAGGAAAAAGGTTAGGCTATATATTGGATATATAGGCATATATTGGATATATGTTTCGGACTTGGATGTCCACCTACTGGATCTAGGAGTTGGATGAGATCCAATTGATCTTAGAGATCTACCTAGTTAATTATCATACAATTTGTTGGCCAAAGTCAAGATTGTGTGATATTTAACGGGATCCTAGCCCACTAGGAAACACGGTTTCCCGAGTACTCGACAGAGGGTTAGAGGCTCGACGAAAAATAGTGGGAGGCAAGAATTGAATTTGCAATATTCGTTCAATTACTCGCCAAACGCGCTCAAACAAATATCACTCGTCATATAAATTAAATGTTAGTTGGACTAATATTTAAAATGTTGTTTTTATAAACAGTTGGACTGTATTATAGTTGATTATATATAATTGGATTATATTAATCAATATATTTGAATTAATTAATTTCAGTTTACAGTTGATTTTATAATTGGATTATAGTAATCAATGTATTGAGGTTAATTAATTTGGATTATATTTGATTATATAGTTGGACTATTATAATCATTATAATAGATATAGTACCACTAATCGTTGATTAATAGTTGGACTATTGTAATCAAGATAAAATTGAAAAGTTGGATATTTAAAATATAATCTGGGATTAAAATATTTTAAATGATTTAATTTTCAAATTGGGAATAATATAGGTTACTTTATTTGATAAAATAACTTATATACCTTAAGCCCAAAATTAAGCAAAATAAGTAGAGCATAAAATCTTTGGAAGATTTATGTGATGATGACTTTAATGCTTAATTTAATATACTTGTCATAAATCTAATTTTAGATTTAAGAAGTATTAAAATTGCAATTTATATTCTTGGAGAATTAATTGACTATTCTAGATAAGATAAAGTCAAAGTTTGAATTGGGCATGTGCACGAGGTGCACAACGTTTCGATATTCTAAAAACCCAAGCTTGGCCTAAGGTTCCTGAAATATTGAAAAGGATATTGACATATCCCAAGTGACTACCATTTGGATATGGCAGACACGAAGAATTAAATAAAGGGCAAGGCTCTGACATTAAAAATGATTGTCAAAGTTATGTTCACTACTAGTATTGAAATTAGATTTTAATACTT